>DWRA01004754.1:0-10525 GCA_018250295.1 Spathilepia clonius
TGGGGTGGATCACAAATGTCCATGGGCGGCAGTTGCCACTTACCATCAGGTGGACTGCATGCTTGTTTGCTACTCCAATGTATAAAAATAAAATATAAAAATAATAGAGAGAAGTAGGTGAGGCGGTGCAGTTTTCAGATTCTTAACAACAACCATAAAGGTTTCAACTATCTTCATAGGAGCATCAGTAAAATCTGTCCTCAGTCGAACCTTACTGGTTCTATCACCATTTAAACTCAGAGGAAATTATTATTAAATAATTATTGTCCAATAAGGTAGAGACCTTACCATACTGTTCCAGCTAAAACAACAGTACTAAGCACATCTGTTGTAAGCCAAAAACAAGTGTGTCACAGTCGAACCACAAAAGGCGAACGAATTCTACAACCTTCCAATAAAAAAGGTTATACTTAAACTAACAGATTCTACAACCTTTAAATTAAATGAGGTTATATTTAAATTGAAATAAAATAAAACATGTTCCATTTATTATAAACCAATGCACTTATATAATTCAATGTTTATTTATAGGGACTTATATTTATAAAACCTGCAAGATCACTTTCAGAAACGTGATTTAAACAATTTAATACGTACTTGTGTCATTGTCATAAGGACGTATTAAAGATAATATAGGTAATTATAAAAAGATACAATTTGACTTAGCTGATTATTCTTGCATTATTTATGTAAAAGCATTTGTAAATAAAAAGATAAAAATTAAATGTTAGTAGTTAAAATAAACAAAAAAGATTCTAACAAATTTGTTTAAAATAGAACAGAAGAAGAAAAAAAGAAAGATCGGTAAGCATAAATCGTTGCAGAAAGATTTTATTTATTAATGTATGATTATTGTAATGAATTTAATTTTCATAATTTAAAATTAATGAAAACCTGAGCTATCTCATGCCAACTTGAACCTCAAAAGAGAGCACAATGGTCGATGAAAACGTTGCAAGTGGCGGTAAATACTGAGACATGTTTCTACCTGCAGTTCTACTTGCAAACCTTATAGGTCTTTCTTTACTGTTCCACTACTGGACGCGAGTATCCACTTAGAGTGAAAGGATCTACGCCATAGTCCATCTTGCTGGCCAATTGTGAATTGGTAGACAAAACTTGTGATGGGATACGGTAGGCTATAGGATAATATGTATTTAAAAGCATTAGTATTAAATATGTTCGTCATGTTGTAAAAAGTATTTAAATGATAAATGCAGAGTTAAATTATGTGTCATAAATCTATTTGGCAAATACTAAAATTTTACCTTGTTTAAGCGTCCTCAAAATAGTTTCAGAATGTTTGCCCACGAATTTATACAAAGGATTATTTTAAAATAAAAAGTAAAATCAGTTAGTTTCACATGACAGACAGATCCCTATTCTTTATATATTTCGAAGCGTTGGCAATGGTACCCGCATGCGTACAACCTCCTATCCACACGTAAATACAAGAAGGAGAATATTTTCAAAAGGCACGTGTGGCAAGACGGGAGATGTAAACAAAACTCCCTAAACAAGGAGAGAGGATAAACATAACAAAGTGGAGTTCAAATTTGGGATTAAAATGTGCTCCGGTTGTAAAAAACGGTAAGCATTTTTATGTCTGTTTATATTTCATCTTACTATTTTTCATCCTATAATTGTTATCTTTTGTGACGTTTTATTATAATGTATTCATAATTCAAAAACGTGGGTTCTTAATTTAAAATAAATTTAATTTGCTATATTTGTTGTTAAAACATTTTTAGGTCCGTATTATTTTAATAAAAAATATTTATGAAAAAAAAATCATAACTTTAAAAGATAATAACTATTTGCGTATTACTTTGTTGTAAAAATAAATAGTAATTTTTAATGTGTTCGAATTTTAAAATTAAGTTTTATTGGACAGGTGCTAACTTTGCTATATTTGGATAACAATAATGGTGCAATGCCGTAATGAGATTGGGCATACAACTGTACACAGAATTAAGTGAGCTAAACGTATCTTTGTAAAACAAGAAACAAAGTTAGTTAATCTGATAAGTGAATAAATAACCCGATACTATACTAATGCTGAAGGTTAAGGCTATGATGGCGACTCAATGTTATTGTGGCTATTGGTCGGTAGCGAGTTAAGGTTTTCTTTCTCATATGAAAGTAGCCATAGAATATGGTCTCCACAACTGTTTAATGATTTTTTTCTTTTCTTGTTAAATAAATTTTACAAATTTGAAGTAGCAAACGGTGTATAGTGCACCTAATAGTACGAAGTACTGTCAGTTATAACGTGGTATATAATGACGCACGTCTTATTTAGTCGATTTCATTTAGTTGGTTCTGTGACAGGCAAATGTATATAATAGAAATAGCAATCGAGCACGCAGTCCACCTGGTGTTGTCACTGCCGCCCATGGACATCTGTAATCAACCCAAGATATGACCAAGTCATACCGAAGGACAGCCACAGCCGCGTTGCTACCCTCTAGGACTAAGTTGGAACGTCTAGGATAAGTATCTATGTGTTTTGCATATTAGCAACATAGTATTAAGTTAAGTATTCAGCAAAAATAGGTGTGAACGTGCTGCTGCCGAAGTCGATACAAGACCACCTACAACTTCATATTACACACGGTGAATACGATAAATAAAAAAATTGTTTGCCTGCAAAAATATTGTACATTCAACGTCATATACGGTAATCAACCCCGATTTAATATGTCCTATTAGTTTATCCCTCCGAGACACAACGAAAAATATTTTTTACACGGAAATTCGAATATTATTTCGTATCTTTGACCAATAACTAAATGTGGCCAATAACAACTAAACCTTATCAAACAACAAGTGAAAACTTTAAAAAAGGACAGTTATGAACATAAAAAAATAATAAATCTTTTATTTCCTCATAGTAGGAATAATTTATCGAACACAAGAACTAATTAATAAACGAGAAATAAAATTCGCATTATTTAGCTCATTTTAAAATTAATAAATAATAAACAAACGTTAAATCAAACTTATCCCACTTGACTAAATAAAAAGTATTTTATCAGTAATCCTAACCACTCAAGTCGCACCCAGCCCTTATGCAGCAGAACAACTTCACGCTGGTACCGCAACGCCGCAGTGCGCAACCGCGCCAACTTCATACCATACCAAGCAAAACACTGCTGAAACGAGAAACCAAAAACCGTAAACCTAAATCATAAAAGTGCTTTTGTTAGTGAACCAGAAAAAGAAAAACAAAAAGGTACAGCAGACGGAAATATTTAACACGAGGAAAAGAAAATTGCGTAAGTAGTCTGTGAACATTTGCAAAATTAATCTTGTTTTGATGACCTCATATTATGTAGTGAACGTCGTTGCTTTACTTCTAAAAGCTATTAATAGATTGACGAATGATGTCAAAAGATATCAAGTTAAATATTCGAAAGCTATCTTTTCGTGTAATTAATCCATGAAAAATAATTGTAAACAATCAAAAACGTTTGTAAAAGAAAATGTTAATTTGGTTTTGTTATTGTCAATGTACACACATAATCAATCCAGGAATCGATGTAAGACTATTAATAAAACTAAGAATTGCCTGATTAAAATTTTTGTTACTATAATTACTGATAACGAAATAAATGTTATTATTACTGTTACTAGAATTGCTGCCAACCTTAACTGTACATCGAAATGATTATATTATGCGAATAACACTGTATATATGAATAATAATATTATTTTTACGATATTAATAGCATGCATACGTATCCAATTAAAATTTTAATCAGCTAACGCGATACGACTTTACATAGATAACGCTAAACACGAATGCTCATAATGGATCAAATCCATACCATATACTATAAATATAAAATTGTCTATGTCATCGCTTTCACTCGGACGTTGACATCAATTAAAAAAATAGCACACTTAGGGTTGCCTGCACTGCGCTCAATCGATCGTGGTACCGCGCACGCGCCCTTACCCCGCCATACGTCAGTGGGCTACCAGCGCGGGTGGAAGACACACTACGTCATGCCTAAACCGACGCCTGTCGAGGACTTGATAATCCCACCCCAGGACCAAAAAATATGTGGGACTATATGCGTTTGTCAGATGACAGCAGTGCTCAGTTCGGTCGCCATTGTCTACCTCACGGTCGCCATTTACATGCCTTACACTCGCGCAATCGCTTCTGGGATTGACCCAACCCCTATCATGTGTACAACAACAAGGGCCGTGAATAAAGAGAACTGTGACTGGGGATCCTGTGGCGAGTGGTGCTTGAGCAAGACCTCCGGTGCCTGCATTCAGATCTACGTCAACGTTAGGAAGAACGGATCGTCCTTGCTTCTTTCGGAATGTGGGAGCGCCGCCAACAAAACTTGTTACGGCATCGATCAAGAAAACGCTAAGAAGTACCATTGCATCCGCGACGAATGTAGGAACTTAACCGGAACTTTCAATTGCACAGAAGGAAAGTGTATTAACATAACAGACGCTTTCGAATGCGCTTTCAGAGATACAGATCCACCATTAAAGTGTTCAGGTAGAAGAGGAAAAATAACATGTATAGACGTTCACGGACTATTTTCTTGTAATAGAGGTACTTGTAGAAAAATAAGAACGCCGTACAATTGTGATAGGCGGTGTGTTGATATCCCTACTCGTAACAAAAACGTCATTGTGTTAAGTGGGGACAGAGTGTTCTTAGCTCGGTGTTCAAAGCTAGCTCAAGAGGACGGTGGTGACGTTGTATGGACTGACTCTGGAGAAGAAGTGCTTATGTTATCTTGTCACGCTGTACATAATGGTACATCGGGAGTCGTAGCGGTCGATTGTATTAATGCTGCTCTTTTGCCTCGCACTGAAATCGCTGATCTCACAAATTTCACATACCTTCAATATTTATACACCTCTAGAGCTTCACGTAATAGATTGATCGCACCATCTGAAGTAGAATTAACGTTAGCAAACGATAGTCGTTTAATGATAAATTTGGAAGGATGTGTCAATACACTCGCTGATGAGTGCAAGGAGTTTCTTAAAGATTACGGTCGTGATGGCACAGATCATAACGCTAAAGCGAGGTTCCCTTGCTTCTACATGGAGAATAGTCCTGACACAGTTGTCGCAAGATTCGATTTGGATGCTACGTACCGGCAGTTTTTGGTGGCGCTAGTGATTCCAACAGTTCTCGTAGTAGTATCTTGCATAACCCTTATGTGTTGTCAAAAGACTATTGAAGTTGGTGATGATGCGAAGATGAGGTTTAAAGGCTGCGGTGCTGGTCAGGCTGAGCTGCAAAGACATCCGAACGATCCTGTTTCTCCCCTCTGAGACCAGTCACGTGAGATATTTTGTTTTAAGCGTTATTTATTATTTTTAATTTACTTATATGGATAAAATTATCAAAACGAAAACAGTTTTTTATGATCTTTTAGGTGTTCATAATCATTTACCTATTAATCATTCTATAACAAAATTAGTGAGATTTCCGTCAATCTTGAAATATTACGCAATGCCGTTTTATATTGTCGACTTTTTCTTTGAAAAAGAATGAAAGTCTAATGTTAGACCTTGACATGGTTGTCGTGACTGTAGTGTGTTTCAGCGACGTGAATATTTGATTTCAGCGGCACGAAAATGAATGTTATGTCAAGTATTTCTGAAAGCCGTTAATATGTGATTGTAAACCTTATGAATTTATAAGCTACCGCAAACAATCAATTTTTATCACTAGCGACTGCGGTTATATCGATTTATTTATACCTATAGGTAAAAA
The DNA here is from genome assembly GCA_018250295.1 of Spathilepia clonius. NCBI lineage: Eukaryota > Metazoa > Arthropoda > Insecta > Lepidoptera > Hesperiidae > Spathilepia > Spathilepia clonius. The sequence goes on from DWRA01004754.1 coordinate 5,762, forward strand.
TTATGTAACTTAGCTTACTTTTTGTTTTATGGAAAAGGTAGTTAAAATAAATTCTCTATTTTACGTCTTCCTATATTTATTATAAGTTTTTTGATTGAAAGGTTGCAAAAACCTGATTGAAGAAACTGATGGTATAACTGGATGGTATATTATTGTGAAATTGATAAATTTTAATTTGTAACGGTATTCAGGTCGTGCGGTTTTAATTTTAAGTACTGTCTATATTTGGACATATTCATTTAATATAATGAATTTTCTGTTTCAATTTCAGGCGTTCCCCTCCTCTGCGAGGGTCCGGCTAGCTCACTAAGAGACGACTAATTGGTAATTGCTTCTGATGCTTTTTGCATAAAGCTCCCTTAATGTCGACTATGAGCAGATCTCGTACGAGCCTCTCACCAGCAGCATCCGAGAGGTCTACACTACCAATGGGCGCATCTGCAGAACCTGGAAGCCCAGAATTTAAACCTCTAGAGCCGACGAGGGAGGAGCTGTTGAATCAATTTTATGAACGTTTCAAATTCTACACATCGCTCTGCCTTGGCACGTCTGCAATACTCGCTGTCTTCGCTTTCCTCTTCCTCATCCCGTTTGTGGTGGAACCAGCGATACAAACAATCTTGGCAGAATTCGTACCTGTAGCGGGTATATGCTCTGTTTCAGAACACGTTCACGCCGAAACACTAACGAATTGTACTTGGGCATCATGTAGGGAAGGCTGCACTACAGCGCATACAAAATGTCACAAAATTCGAGTCAATTTAGCTAGAAGACCATTTGTCGAAAATGCACCAGTGCCTACTGAGTGGGACGAAACTGATTTACGATTCCTTATAAATCCCGAAGGTTGTGGATACCCACCAAGAGTGAATTGCTCTGTATTCGCAAATGACTACGCCGGACCAAAAGCACCAAAGACCTTCCCGTGTTATTACAGTACAACACGACCAGACTTAGTAGTGGCGAGGTATTCATGGGACTCCACAATCCGCGGTTTAATTTTAGCGCTGGTGCTGCCGACCACAGTATTCGTCTTCAGTTTAAGTGTACTTGCTTACTGGCATTGTCGCTGTTGCGAGAGAGCCTGCAATAGGCGAGTGCATGCCGAATCTTACACGAGCAAAGAGGAGTAAGTATTGACCTATCTTCCTAATCTTAGACAGCTAGTGAATGAATGTTCAAAATATTTTCTTCATCTATAAATACATATATTATAACAAATATACCCATGGATAGCAAAAGTAGACGTAATATTTAGATATATTTTTTTGTTTTTAGTAATATTTGTGTTCTTATATACTGGACTTGCAGGGCTAGTAGCGATATCAAGTTTGGTGGTGGAACAACGTAGTACCTACTATAGTTGTATTGGAAGTAGACTTTAACGTTAAGTACGTTTTATGTGGTCATTTGCACAGTGCAGAGTGTACGAACTACCTTTAGCTATAACTGAAGATTTCTTAGATATTGATCCCTTTTTTTCACATTTGATTAGAAAGTTGCAAAACCGTTATAATCACCATGGCATCATCTTAACATGGATGGTTCTTCGTTTTAACGCCAAACACGCGTTGTTGGTATATATTCTTTGCATATGCAGTTTCCTATGTATGTCCAGGGCGGGTACTTAATACATGTTTTACATTCATATGCACATATACGTAGCGTTTCGTCGCAAAGTTGTTTTACATAGTACTTGTAGTAATGTAGTTATACTTATTGACGTTATTCTGACATATAGCATTGATTATTGGTTTTCTTTTAAATTTATCTTTTTGAACTTTGTTTAATGTGAAAGAAAGGTGTCAACGTAGTATCTTCTTACTCGAACACTATGATGCACTGGCATATCTACTTAATTAGTGATCTGTGCACTGGTCCTTAATAGACTGATCCTATTCTCCTATTTTAGATTGAAATATTTTGTATTGTACATAAATAGTCACTTTACTATTAAAATCGTCTTTTGTCTCATTGCATTTTCAGCTTTCACTAAATTAGTCAAAAATGATTAACTGAGAATAAGCTTTGCCGTATTCAGTAAAGACATGCAAAGTTTAAGTAGCGCTTACTTACTTTATGCAAAGTTAATAAAACCATCTCTTATTAAGTCATATAAAATTTGGAAAAAACATAATAACTTATGAATTAGGTTGGGTTTTTATGCAAATTGAAATATGATCGATGATCACATTTTCCATAGTTATGTTAAAAATTATTAGATTAAAATTCTTATAACAGACTTTGTTAATGCCGTTATTAAAAAAATTATAGGTCCTTAACAAAAATTCAGCGTCCACTAATGGCTAGTTACAAACTGCTGCGAGATCATTTACAATTCAATGTTAATGTTATTTACAAAAACATTGTTTCTAACGATGATGGTAACGTTGCTTATTTTACAATTACAGCAGCAAACTCCTCTGCGAGTTGGACGACGACCCGAGTGATGACGTATTCTGACGCCGAGCGTCCACAGCCCGCCGACGCGCGTCCCCTCGCACCGAAGGATACACGCAACTCTGAACCGAAATACCTATCACTGCTGTCTAAAGCGGTGATAACATTAACGCTAACAACAACTGTAAAGTGATTGCAACAAACAATGTGACTGACAATCGCTGTACAGAGTTTGTTCTGCATGCTTGCGCTAAGTATCGAACGCTTCATAAAAATCCAAATTTATACGTCGTTTAAATCATGAGAAATGTGAAATGAGTGAGGGAACTGAGTGTATGGATTGGTAATTTTAAATTGCTAAAACATGACGTTGTGATTTAAACAATTTATAAATAAGTAACAATATTGAACTCGAGGACATTTTAATAGTTAATCAAATTTAAATCTGATTGTTATTTAAATTCTGAGGGGCGAGCGCTATGGGTTGTTATAAACTTAAACGAAAGACGTGCATAGCTTTGCGAAATAAAATCGAAATTGATTCAAATTACATCGTCTCTTAAACGAATATGGGGCTAGGCCGGATATTTTTAAGATTTATTTTAAAATGTTAATTACGGAATGCGTGTAATTTTTTATTTTTAGTTGTAAGTTATAGATAGGTAAAGATTTCAAGATAATAATTGTACAATTAATTGAGCAGTCTGTATATAGTATATTTTTGAAAAATTATCTGAATAGGTTACTTCACTCCAAATCTGACATAGACAATGTGATCTTGTAAATGCTGATAATGTTAATGAGACTGCTTCAAAATAAGTACAAAGATCTTTTATATTATGTATAAGATCTATTGAACCGATTTTGATGCAGTTTTCACTTATAAACGCTGACAATGTTGTGGATAGGACGTATTTAAATAAGTATAATAGTTGTTCATGTTCAAATTGTTTAGAAATAAATCAATTACAATAAATAGACCAATTTTAATAAAACTCATGCATATCTCAAATTTTCAAATTCCCATTTTACTTACGATAAGTTGCTATTATAGACTCCTTTTATGCTGTATTTTACCTCTCAAATACTTAAATCAAGACAAATCTATTATTCAATGTAATTATAGGAAATCTATGTAGTTTCAGATTCTTCTAGTAATGTATTATGTTATGTAGATTTTCTTAACGTATCTGCTGTTTGCCTTATTTTAATAAATTAGTCTAGTTTACCCCACAGCAGTTTGTGAAGTGTTTCAAAATAAATGACTCATAGTTAACTTGCCTTTCCAAGTTTATATTATGGTAAGCAGGATGCATAAAACATTTACTGTGATCCATATACTAGCGGCGCCATCTGTTATCGTACAATTTCGCCACGATTTGTTTTTCATATCACATTATTAATAAATAACAATCTCGTTATTCTAATTAAGAACAGCTTTTTATTGTGATGGCTTTCACATTCATCATTATGTATAAAACATAATCTGTAACTATTATATATTTTATTGCGCCGTTTGTGTTATAATTGTAGGTAAGAATAATACGTGTTTAAATGTTTTTAAGTAATTAACAGCCATAGTTTATTGTAAAGAATCGTTAATATCATTTTGACAATAAGACGTCATTATTATATTAAAACAATAGGATACTTCTGCACAAAATGCCTAATACTCAAAACTAGATCTCTAGAATACATTTCATTTTTCTCCCTTTTCGAATAGATAAGTGCTATCTTTCAATCTTCTATAAATCGCTTGAAATAGGTGTGTGTATAAGTAAAGCCAGTGCGCCAGCTAATATTTCGGCCTATTTATAAACGCACCTTTTCACTTAGAATTAAAAATAAATGTTCTTATATCTTAAAACTTGCCTTCAAAGTAACAAATGTATTGGACAACGTCTGCCATAATTTTGTGATAATAAGCTTATTGTATTTTACTGTTTACTATTAATAATTATATTAACGAATGAATGCTATTTTTTGTTACTAAACTGTTGTTGAAGTTGATAAATATAATTTAGTTATAATACTATTAGTGATATAACGAATATTGGTTTTTTAGTATTACGTATTCATAATAGCTAACTGTTACGATACAGCTCTCTCTTCGTTAACCTTCGATATCTATAATTAGTAGAAAAACAGTACAATATTTGACCTTTGACTGTTTTTCTGCCCCGTTGCTAAAATCATAAAGCTAAGTTATTAAAAATCTTAAATCTTTATGAACCAATTTGGGACATCTTGATTTGTCAGTAGTAAAATAGTTTTTCAACAAAATGAAATAAATATACACGAAAAATTTTACATACTCTCTATATTAAACAAAAAACCAACAGATTATTCTCATAACTGATTCCC
>DWRA01004755.1:0-10524 GCA_018250295.1 Spathilepia clonius
ATTCCCCTCCTTTTCTAATGGGTTTCATCCTACTACGATTTTAATTGGTTTTAAAAATTATCGACCCTGGTCTACAATAGATGAGCATGGGTTTAAACGATCATTTAACAGGTGGGTTTGGTGGGCCTTCTGCCACAAAAAAAGGGTCATAATTTTTCAATCTTTTATGATTTTGAGTAACGACCGCTGAAGGGATGAATAGGGTGATTAGTTAGTGGTAATTCATTCCTGACTTCCTGAGTCACCAACGGGCAGTCTGAGACTATTATTTATAGTAAAGGCGGTAATGCCCTACACGTCATAAGCTGTGAATGGATCGCTTATCTAATTGTTAAGTGATTATTGTGAGTGAATCATTACGTATTCTGCTTAATCCTTATGTCGTTTTAAACAGATTTCCGGAAAAATCAACTTACAAACGTATAATCTTGTCTTTTAATAAAGTTGTTTACGACTCTAGTAAGATATTGGGCTCTATCAGTCTCCGGATTTCGGTTTCGATTCTCGGCCAGACAAACATCTAAACGACCGATTCAGATTCTAGTTTCTAGTACATTTTCTACGTAATAATATGTTCAGAAAACTTTTTACGATGGAAGTGGTTATCATATCCTTGAAATCTAAACACTGCGGCGCTTAACACGGCCGTTATTAGGTAGAAATAAGTGTGGTGGTGATAGCTGCCTGCGGAGGCGAATCACAAGAGGTTTTACTAATTTTCAAGCTTAATATTTATAATATAAACTAATACTCCATCACTGCAAACAATAGACTTTCAGTTATGATAGATATTCTGTATAAGGCTACTCACAAATCCAATACTTCCCTGAGAAATAATGAAAGGTCTAATGGTTTTCGATAAATGTAGGTAATTTTAAGACCTCTGTTTCTTCCGTTACAATTGATTTAAACCGAAGTGGAATGTCGGCTATTGATAAGACCTAACTGTTCCTGTTACAGGCAGGTCAAAGTTTATTATATCCGCATATATTTCCGCGTAATATCTGAATATATATAAGGAAATACATAGGTATTTATAATAGGTATATCAATAACATAGGTATTGTTGATATATGTATTACTGTTTATACAATAACGGTAATTATTTTAATACATTTTATAACTTGTATGTGCAGGTAAATGAAAGATAAAGGTGATAATGCCTTAGTGACATGATTGCATTTTTGTATGACCATTGAAGAAGACACCATTGATAGTATCATACAAAGTTGCAGGGATAAACACTATGACGAACTCGAGTATGTTATTTTTAAGTATATACCGTTTAAGCAACAATCGTTAACATATACAATATTGTTTAATATTTAATATGTAAAAATTAGGAAAAATCACAGTAGCTCTTGATTTTAAATAGGCGTACTAGGATGAAAGCTAAATACTACCCGAATATCGCTGTATAATTTTGAAAATAAACTAAATTTTAAATAATTAAAATATAAACAAATTGAATTTCAAACACCAAATATTAGTATCGTATATAGGTTTAGTAATAAAATGGAATTGAATATTAAAAAATATGATGAAAACTATAAAAATTCACATTTGGTCGTATGTCAACCGTTATCGATAACTCCCGTATTCCATCCAGTAACTTTGAGTGCGATTACGAATTAACGATCAATGTAACGATAAGCTACTTGTAGGCGATCAGTTGATTATACATAAATCTATTTCAATATGGAAATTACTAAAAAGGTGCATTTTGCCAAGTACAGCACCTTCGTGGACAATATATTATTACGTTTACGCATGCAAGATCGATGTTATAAGACACGACATATGTAATGTTTGTAAAGGTCTAATATAAAAATTGCTAGTACATAGGAATGTTTGCGAAGAAATCTACTTTTAGAGTATAGATAGAGTATGCAGTAGACGTAGTCTGGGATAGGCTGCCTTATAAGTTGATGGCTTTTATAGCTTTATCGAGCAATACGGCTAGTTTTTTTACTCAATAGAGAAGCAAACGGGAATGTAGCCAACCTGACGCTTGTGACCAATGCCGCCAATAAATACTTCTAAACTAGTTCATACAGCACAGAAGCCATAAACGAAACCAAGTGATCTGTTATTTTGCCTGAGTTAATTGGAACACCTCGTGCAGGTCTGCGTAACCACACTCTAGAACCAGAATACACTGTTGCTAAAGAACACACATAGGTGTGGTCGCTCCGCCAGAGTTTAAAAACAAAAATTTCTAGAACCTTCGAGTCGGGCTATCTCGAAAAATATACGCGAGTTACATGCGCCATGAAATAATATATAAAAATACAAATATTGTGTGACATAGAGTGCTTCTTCAGATTATAAAAATCCTGTTATAATAGAGGTAGAAGATTCGTAATCCTTCGTAGAAGATTTAGCTGAAACCGCAAGCCAACTAAAGAGGGGTTGCTACTTAACAGTACAAAATTGGGATGTGTATTTTGGTGTGTGTGTATAATACACGTATGGTACTGGGTACACGCCTTTAAATATAATAAAGGAACAGTGTTTAACATCAAGCTAGCATATAATAGCAACTAGCAACCCAGACCTCATTCTCTGAATGGCTTTTGAGGAATTTTGGATTGTTACTTCATTCAGCAATTTCGCAACCACGATCCTAGTTTAATCCTCAATAGAGCGTTACATTGATTAATAATAATTCATTCACGAGAAACTCTTCGAAATTTGGCTTGTGAATGTTTATGGAATACCTACTTAGATGTATTGTCTACGATTTATATTAGTATTGCGTAATTGTAAATCGAAATTAAATAGTATTTATTCCGTAGATTCATACCAATTATTTTCTAAAAATGATTTTGACGAAATTCGTAAAATATTGCTTGAAGTAGAATGTTTAAATACCAAATAGATATATTTGCGAATTTAATTAAAATCATGCAATAATAATACGACTATACCCGATCGGAAACAGCCCCAAAATATGGCTCCACAATAGGTAATGAAATAGCCTCACCGGTGCCCGGCCACCAACCCCCGCGATAATGTATATTCGCCACGGGGTGGTGCACTGCATTGGGGAAAACAACCGCCCTGACGGCACCGATTATATCACATTACGAAAACATATTACAAAATAAACTTTTCATTCATACGTACCCTCGCGAAAAGAAGAATTCTGCGACGATATTTCTATCGATCACATGTGTATACAAAATTTAAATCGTAAAATAAAACAGTTAACAAAAACCACACTTAAAACACACTGGCTCGCAAATGCCAAAAATGTCTCAAAATCAAATAATGTCACACACGAGAAACTTTTTTAATACCACAAATATTCAGTTCATAACAAAATGATTTTTATAAACACAAAAGCACACCACCTCCAACCATAAACCCCGAGAAACTGACTGACTGTATGAATGAGATGAATGAATCAAATCAATGAACGCCGAACGAAAAGAGTATGACATTTTAAAGTTCAACGCCATTTGCCATTTCAGGCTGACTATGCCATCTATTGATCAGTAGCGACAACTAGATTATTTGATATGTTGTTTTAATAAAACTATGAAAACAGTGATGTTTATAAAGAACATAAGATTTTTATACCTGTTTGTTTTAGCTATATTTCATTTTTAATTAATTAATAAAATAATATAATTTGTACTAAATACTTTCGGACATTTTGGCTAGTACGTTCAAAGTATCCGAGTATATGTTTTTTGAATTCGCATTCTGAACCAAACTTCACTTTGATTTAGTTGCTCGCTGTCACTCCGCTGTCAAGCATGGCATTTGCGTTTACGTCAAAAATGGAGGAGGATCGTCTCTTCGACGAAACTGTTTCAATTCGGGAATCTGCGCGACCCTTAAAAAAATATGGGAGCACTTGCAATCACATGAAAAGGAACGAGGAATACATAAAGCATGTGATGTCTAAGGGCGATACGTTGCAGGGCATCGCTTTGAAGTACGGTGTAACCGTAAGTGTCTGACCATCATAATAAAATGTGTTGATAAATGATTTATATCGCGTTGTGGGTGTTATAGAAGTGTTGTGTGCTTTGTTGATTGTAGATGGAGAAGATAAGGAGGGCGAATCGGTTATTCGCGTCGGATAGTTTGTTTTTACGGGAGTTCCTGTTGATACCTGTAACTAAAGATTCGCCGTTCTACGAGAATGGGGAGAGAGTGACGGAGCCGCCGCCGCCGAACCACCGCGCGTCCATCGCCGGTATCCCCACTGCTGACTTCTCACCTGGCAGTCCTGATGAAAAGAAGAGTTTCGACAACTTCCTAAATCGTCTGGACTCTTCTCTTGCTAATATCAAGAAGCATGTTGAGAAGAGTAAGGAGAACAGCGAGTGAGTATTGTTTTTTTTACAAATGTGCAACTCATAGCTTCACCAGGTGTGAACTGCCCTATTAGACAACTAGGCAAAGTAATGGGTGGATTAACTCACATATTCAACTTCTAATCGACCAGCAAAGGTACTTATGATATTCAGTTCAACACATGCTATTGAGTTGTGTTATACTAGGGCAAATATTAAAGTAGTATGGGGGCAAACATTTGGCCAGCATTTGGCAGTGATTTTCTTCATGAAAGTGATATTATAATGTATAAAGTACTAATAAAGAATATTTAATTTGATTATATTATCCGAAAGTATCCAAGGAACCTCATTCAATTTATTTTAGTTTTATTGATTAAATTCGATTTGTTTGACATGTTACAAAGTACATAATAATTATTTGTGGCTAAATTGTTCTACCAACTTTTATGATAACGCTAATAACTTCTACATCAGTCACAGAGTAAACATTGATTCAAAGGTCAAATAAGATGTAACATTCACAGATAAGTGTGTAAACAATGATAAGACATAAATATCATGTGTATTCACCGATGGAATTTTCTATTAGACATGTGACTGGAGCCTTATCTTGCGAAATTGTGAGACATGAACAATACTGACTTTGAATAATATACAATAAGGAATATATAAACAATATCCAAATGTTTACAAAACATCTGATATCATAAATAAGATGTTATATATGTCAAGCAATAGCAATAAAAAAAAAATTCATAGCTATTCCAGGCTATCTCGACCCTCCTGTATCATTTTGGATAAAGTCATTATGTCTTAAACGGTAAATTACTTCAATCATGAAGAAATCTACACCGTATTCAGTTAGAACTGTTGAAGGCTAAAATTTCTGTTATTTACATGTCATGATACATTTCTTTAAACACATGTGAAATTACACATAAACATAATAAGTAAAGAATAAATATGATCAATGTTTACCAATTATTAAGCTAATTATAACTACAAATAAATTTTGCTATATCAACAAGATTCAATTATATTTTACTGTAATGATTGTAATGATTGTGCAATACATCATTTATTTTCGTTATTATTTTTATAACAGGCAACTTATAAATGTTAGTATTGCAAGAATAAGAATGTTAATTTGTTAGAAATATTTTATAGACACTTTAAAAATCACACAAGCATTGCTCCACAGGAATATAATGCAATATGAAAATATGTGATGTTAATTTTTTAAACGCAATGTTTTTAAGGTCAATATAACTCCAATAACAAGATTATATAACACAATGACCTTGCCCTTTTCAGTTCCATTTCAGTTATGCAACATTAAGCATCTTAAGTACAAGTTAAACAAATTGTGGTTACAATAAAATTGTTTTGTTTTTCTTTTAAAACATTGTTGTAAAGACAACATCTAATATTTTATCAGTTTTGTATAAGGTTATTCAAGAATAAGTTTTTTTTGTCTCTTAATAGGTTAGATGTACAGCAGGTTACCATCCCTACTTGGCTGATATTTTTTGATGAGAAAAAGATTTTTTATTCTCGTAAAGGTGACTGGCCGGAAGTAGAGATCTCCCTAAGTATATGTCAATGTAATTGTGCTTGTTGATGAATGTAGGTTACCTCTCTTACTTGTTTGATTTCTTTGTTGCCAAAAAATGCTTCCCAGTTTCTACTAGAGAATGCCAGGATTTATCTGCAACAATTTTGAACGGTTCGGGTCTACAGATGCATATTTTATGCTTATGTATTTTATGTTATGAAAAATATAATTTTCTTATTCTGACCGCGGTCGTACCAAAAGTCGTGTCATTCCACTCAATTCGACAATGTACACAATAAAAGGCAATTTGTTTGATGACGTTTTTTGCACATCTTGCCAGTCTCGGTGTCTCGGCACAAGGCCGGTGCGCGTGCGCCGATCGTGGAACACTTTCTAACGCCGGTCACATGATGGCGACTGCCTTTCTAGTATGTGCTTGTGTTGTGTTTTGTGTTTTGATGGTCTCCGAAAAACTATGGAAGTTTTCTATTCGACGCTTGTATTATTAGTCAAAATTTTTATTATGCGTATTTTGCTTACTACTTTCATTAGTAAGATTTAGAGTGCGATAGGTACCGTTTGCATTTAGTCTCGTAAACGATTTTGATTTTTTTATGAAATTTATTTAGATATTGGATGTAGCAAAATGGGGCACGCGTGGTGGATTTAATGGATTTTATTTTATACCGCGGAACCCTATTACATTTTCCAAAGTAACATAAGCCAAAGTTACTCCTTATTACGGCAACTTTGTGCTGCTTATAGTCTCGTGAAAATCGGTCCAGACGTCTTGGAGATTACCTACAAACAGAGATAGAATAATTCTACTAATAATTGTATATTTGCTATAGGTAGCGTATGTACTTTTATATGGATACAGTAAAAAGCTGGTATTTTTAAATTACAAGCAGGCATTTCAATATTATTTATATAGATATAGAGTTGTATAGATATAGATATCAAGCAGGTTATTTTACGCCCTGTAAGCTTTTGTATGTTTTCGTATAAAACACGTCAAAATCGGTCTGGCGGTTTACGAAGTAAAATACAATAAAAGCAGTATTTATGTTTTGGTATTGGACGGATACATTCATATTATTTTATACACATACATATTCATTTTTCTTCAATAAGCAAGTATGTAGTTTATGTTCTCGCCTATACCACTTAACCACTGGTTAGACAAATGTATATTACGAATAAATATTACTTATTAATAGTACAGGAAATTGTAATTTAGTAACATTGATCACATGATTGCGATACGGGGCACTGATTTGTTTACATCGTGCTGTAAAAATCGTGAATTGCTACAATATTGCCATTCGCCTTGTTATGATTTAGATGACTAATGCTAATATGCGGAATTGTAACGGACCAACACCTGGTATTTACGCGGTGGTAATTTACGCATATTGTATAGCGTTGTGTGCGTGTTGTTTATGTGGGTTAATAATTGTTTTTGACGTGACTATTGTTGTGTTTGTAATATATTACAAACACAACAATATACTATAGTATATATAAATGTGTGCAATATGGTTCAGAAAATGAATTTTTGTTACATTTTCTGCGTCGTGCATTTTATACGTATAAATACGAGTAGAAACTTAGAATTTGACTTAATTTATTTGCGTGTTTTTCGATTAGGGTTGCCACCTTTTTTCGAGACAAATGGTATTAATTATAAATATATCACAAAATATAGTACTTCAGAAAAAAATTTAACTAGTACATACATTTTTTGAAGACCTTGTTTTTTGTCCACTCTTCTCAATATAATAAGGGTACAATTTTATGACAAGTTTCTTTTGCCGACCTATTTCTAATAACCTGTAACTGTACCAAATGACAATTCTCTTCGTTTGGAAGGAGTTAAAAATGTTAGATGCTTACCAATCCTCATTGAAAAGATATTACGTCTTTAAAATTCGTAAAATTGGATGTTACACTAGTTGATATTTTTAAATGCTCACCTAGTTTTTCGTATAATTTGGTTTTATAAAACTTAGTGTTAGTGTATTAGTGCGTAATATTGTAGGTCCCAAGGTAACAATTAATAGGACGTATTTTTAATTTCTTTAAAGCATAGAATTGGAAAAATATACAGATTGCGCCTACATATGAAATTTTAACAAGCTACGTACTCAAGCTCTAGCCTGCAAGATATGCCAGTTAATATCAGCGACTCAAAAATAGTCTCCAATCTAACCTGACCTGAATATGTACTGTTGCGAGATAATTAATAGTTACTATTATTTTAGAAGTGCTCTAAAAGATGCTCTATTAAATTGTAAAGTTCTCGTGTATTTTTGCTGATGCTACTGTTAAATGGAAAAGATATAAAGAAGCGTTAAGTATGAGCTTGTTTGACGCGGTTTCGGTTTATTTTTATTCTTAGATTTGTAAATATAGTATTGTTCGTGTATCTTAGTCCTTTATGTTAGGGAGCGGTTGTTGGATCAGTCAAAGCGGGACGTCTTAAACCCTCCACTCACATATACTGCTACTGCCCCAGTCATAAGGGTGGTGGGCAAGGGAATTCGGGTCTCGAGGATACCCTCTTTGCCCGGGCATATTCTCAGGTGGTGAATACCCCCCGGATCCATAATATTTCATCATAATAGTATAATGTTATTGAAAACATTATAATATAATGAAAATACATTAAAGTTATCTACCATTCCCACTGTTTAGTGGGTGGTTCGGTACTTATGTGCCTCCCCTCGGGCTAATTTCGTATGTGTACAACACGGGGTTTTTGAAAAATATTTTTCTGAGTGTATAAAGCGCTAATATCGATAGACAACGAAATAAATAGGTTCATGTTTGTTTTATGAAGGGCTAATTAGTCAAATTGCAAAATATCTCTTTATCTAAAAACGTTTTGAAAACAACAAAAACTAACAATTACAACATAACTTAAAATTATGTTATTACCTATAAAATAATTTTAATATGACATTGATCGAAAAGAAGATTCATTTTTAAGTCGATTGAAAACGAATTGAATTAAAAATTTACTGGAAATTGTTTTCCCACTTCCTTGCCATTTATCATCGCATTAACTAAAATAAAATAAACAAGTCACATATCAAACAGCTGGTTATTAACGAAAATTACATTTAGTCATTAGGAACATTTTTTTTATAAAATTCTTCACCAAAACTCCTCTGGCATTTGAAGGGTTGAAATTCGAAGCACTCATCAAAATTGCCTTATGAAATTTGTTTAAAATTTAATTACAGACTAAAAATCATTCTTCCTCGTGAAATTCTCAGCTCATTTAGCTGTCATTAAGAATGAAGGACGGTCGGGAAGGGATCTCCAAAAAACATAATAGCTTCTTAATCACGGACCCATTAAAATTAATACACTCATTAAGAAACCGAGCTGTCAAATTAAAAATATCCCAGAGCTATATTTTTCGCCCTATCAGACTAAACACGGGAAGTGTGCAAGGAATTTGCATAACGATGTTCCGTACAACATTTTTTTAAAAAGAACATAAAATAAAAATAAACATTGTTAAAAAATAAAAAATATTTTATTTTAATTTATCTTGAATTTATTTAAATAGATTTTGAATAGAATTTTGTTAACCAAATTAGTGCAATAACTTCTTAACAAAAGACTACAAAAAATAATCCATCAAAATTATTTAAAAACACGTTAATTAATTAACGCGTAACAATTAATCATCTCTAAAAGATATACTTGAAATTTAAAATCCGAATGAATTACATATATTCCACAAATTAGAAAACCAACCGAAATTGGCAAAGTGTATTGTTACTAATGATAATAGTTTTAACGACTTTTAAGGGATTTTTCACTTTGGTAAGGAACCCTAATCAGAACATTCCCTTGGTCGATTAGACCCAATTAGAAGTGAGCGTAATTCTGCGTGTTATTGTTCAATGATAAAGTTTTTTGTTGTAATAAAATTTCCTCCCTCCGCCCTTGTTATGGCAGTGACATCTTATTAAAATTCAGCCTAGGGCCAATCCCTGCTGCTTTCTTCAGAGTACACCTTTGGTTCAATTAAATATACGTGCTTTTTTATATAGGTTTCCATTAAATCGATGTACGTACTGAAGAATGTTGCTTACAGACAAAAAAATGTAAAACTATTATTCTTTAACACGCTTTTTTATTTATTAGAAGAAACAGACAATCATGAAGATCTTGATGTAGGCAGTAACTGCAGTCCATGGACATTTGTAATCCTACCCAGATAAATTTAGAGTTCCACCTAAAGCCAGACATACATTCGTTGCTACCTGTTAACGCTTGGTACGTTTCGGATAAGTATGTCTGCTCTACCACACCTTCCAAATCAGATTACAGCAGCGTTTAACAGAAATAGGTACCAGCGGCAAATCACGGCTCTTGAATCTCCCATTTTTAAGGTCTGAAAGGGAACTAGGTTTATTGTTTCTTTACCTACAAATCAACCAAATCAATTAAAGGTAGAACCCTTTGTAGTTCGACTCCGGTGGCACCATCGCCAGACTTATTTCTGCCTGCCTAGCAGTGTTAAGCGCTGCTGTCTTCTGGTTTGAAGGATGCGGTAAGAGAGATAAACTTAACGAGGCATTCCAACTTAGTCCTCAGGGGAAGCAACGCATCTGTGGTCGACTTCAGTTGGGATTC
>DWRA01004756.1:0-10522 GCA_018250295.1 Spathilepia clonius
CATTTCGTGACGACTTTAAACATCCCGTCAATATAATACTATATATAAATATCTTTCCATGTATATTACATACGATTGTCCAATATCACCCGACGCGGGGTATGAACATTATTTAATCATATATGCTGTACTAAATCATAGGTTTGATGGCATAATAGCGGAAAATTGTTTATAAACAGAGTAATTTAGGAACAATTGACATAGCGCGGACGTACAAAATAAATATCAATTATGTGGGATACTTATTTTCAGTAGGTATTGATCCAACTTGAATATTTAGTCCCACCAAACAAGAAATTACTGTGACGCGTAACTTTGTAACCATAGTCTATTAAACATTAAATAAGCATTTTAATATATAAAAGCATGAAATTTATCTTGAATATTTCTCCCAGTTACAGACGAAAATTAATGTTAGATTACAATAACAAATAGTCATTTTTATAATAAGGTCGTTCTGTAGGTAAACATATTAATAATAACGCATTATACTATACCTAGAGAATTTTTTTTTGGAACCTGGTAAGATCTGAACCTCGGATCCGCCGATTGACAAGTCGATTTCTAATCACTAGCGTTTCACTATTAAAAAAAACAATATATTAACAATGAAATTTGTTTGGTTACCTAGATGTAAAATAAAAAAAGAAAGTCTCATCTAGAAATTTCACAATATGAAATTCATGTACTACTTTAACTTAGTATTATCGACACGATTTAAGATAATTATTGCATACAATATCAAACACGTGAAACAGGAAAGAAATGTAATCAGAGAGAACTGGCAACAATAGCGTTATGTGGAATGGCAATAGATGCAAAGTGGTTACGAAGCCTCCAGACGCTGTAAACATATAAAATGACGGCTGTTATTGTTCTTCTGAAACAATAAGAGCAACATATTGCACAATTGACTGAAGCCGTTTCGAGTGAAAGCGCCATAGAAAAAAATAAGCATCGGATACCGCATCGACGCACGCTTAAACAATCAAACGTGGAACAAAAAGACAGTAGGCAATGTGGAAATGGATAATGCAAAAGCCGGCGTGGCCCACGGCCACTGCGCCAGCGGACGGCTCCGCGCCCGTGCCCGCCGCACGCTTCCCTCCTGCTACTAGCCGTCTAATTATGTTATGCCAAGTTTTTTTGTTAATGCACACCGTCTAAGCTGGGCGTTAGCTACAGTGTAAAATTTGCCCGATCTTAAAATAACATCTTAAAAATGATGAATACATAAATGCGATACGTAATGAGCGAAATCTTAAGATACCATTTTACGAGTATTAGTAGAGACAACGTCAAATTTATGTAAAATAAGTGTTAAAATATATTAAATTAAATAAAAATAGCTTACGTTACTGACAATGTAAAGACGTACATGTCACATGTCAACACAATAGCAGATAATAAAACATATTTTTTCTTATCTTTCGTATTGTTCAAGTAATTCGAAAATTAATATGGAAGACAAAAATACAGTAAGACTTAAAGTAGATAACACCGCTTTCGAATTATGTAGCTTATTAAAAATAAAATACAGTCTATGTAAATTGGACAAAATGTATGTCATACTTTGGTAAATTTTAAGTGTAGTTTTTGCGTTATACAGGTCGAATTTCGACCACTGTGCCATATACCTTAAATACATCGAGAAACACGCAAACGAAGTAAAGTTTAAATAAATTTTGAGATGACAATTTAAAAGTTACTCCAAAATACAATGAAACATGTAACGTAATTGTAATAAGCTGAATGTAATCCGCTTGCCGCTGGCACCATGGCCGCACTGTTATCTCTGTGGAGAGGATGTGTGATTAGTTTTATCCTTCGCCCCTCGCCCCCTCTCCTGCCATTCTTCGCCAACTCTAACACAAATGAATCGCCGTATTAACGTGCAAACGGCTTAAACGTCGCTCCAACAAATTGGAATCAATAATAAAGCCACTTTACTTTTTGTAAGCCACTTCGCACACCATCCGGAAGATATCGCACCCGAGTTGGATAGCGAAGACAATCTATTGGAAACATTATTCAGATTTCTTTTATACGCTATTTTATACTTTGCTGATTTCTTTGCCGAGGACAGAACTCGTTTTCTATTATATTCTACAGATGCTTATAAAAAGCGGTTGACTCTTTATTCATTTGTTTTTGTCGCTCGACCTCGCTTGTTTTCTCCGATCTCGGTTAAGAAGTTAACTGTTCTAAGTATTTTTATACAAATATTACAATGGTAATTATAGGGAGCTTTGTATAAACAAGAGACATTTATTAAAAAAATACGATTTTTAGATATAACTAATGTTGTTATTTCCTAAAGGCGTACATTTTTGGTGCAACTCATAGTCGGCCTGATACAAACTTATTTCGCGTACGCGCGCGGTAATTGCAGTAACTACGGAAGTTTATTACGTTTCGTACGAACTTTCGATTAGAGGGCTCGCCGCCGACGAAATAACATAAATAATAACTCGGGTATTAAACTCATTTGCGAGTAGGAAGTTATTCTAACTCTTTGCCGTATAAGAATTAAGTTGTAGTACCATCAGAGCCCTTATGTTCTATGTAGTGATCATTTTACTTAACATTCCAAAGATAATAATTAGTTGTTTGAACTTGCGAGCTACTTGTAGTAGCTACGGGAACTTCGCATCTTCACTTGTGTGAACTGCAGGTGTGAGATGTCTCACTTACAATACAGAACTATACATTTGAGCGTATGCAAACTTCTACTGTGCTCAGCAATAAGTCGAAAACTATTAAATTGACATAATTTTCAAGATATTTCAAAAAGCTTAATATACTCAACATTATGTGAATTATTAATTATCATGGATTATTAATTAATGGAACATCCTCCAAACTGACAAAACGTTTGGTAAAATGCTAATAATGTAGATACGGGTTTCATGGATTTTACGGAATTTTTATGGAAGCACTTTCCATCACGCTGTTCCAGGATTGGTGAACACATTTAGTGATAAATAATATAAGCTAATTTTAATCTAACTTCATTGATGTACCGGTTTATTTTACAAACTTATACCTAATTGGTGCGAAATTCATATGTTTTAAATTTATACGAAACAGTTAGATGTAACTTATTTATTTAATTATAATCTCTGTAAAATCACTTGTTATTATTAAATCTATACTTTAGTAGTTAATATAGTGTTGAAACAACCGATTCCTTTTAAGAGTTAAAATGCTAGTAAATATATGTAGGTACGCCCGTTATTGTCAAGCGGACTAAAATTTATATTTTTAAATGAACCAAAAAAATATATATATGTATATGTGTGTATGATGGAGCAAACAAGCATGCAGTCCACCTGATGGTAAGTGGCAACTGCCCAATAAGACCAGAATCCCAACTGAAGTCGACCATAGATGCGTTGCTACCCCTGGGGACTAAGTTGGAATGCCTCGTAAGTTTATCTCCCTTACCACACCAATTCAATTATTCAAACCAGAAGACAGCAGCGCTTAATACTGCTGTTTTACGCAGAAATAAGGGTGGCGGTAGTGCCGCCGGAGTCGAACTACAAAGGGTTCTACCTTTAAATACCCATATTGTATTTCAAGAATACTTTGTTTTACAATAATCGAAAAGGCATTATTAATATCCATAATTGTTAAGAAGTATTTCAAATAAATGATTTTTCCCTTACGGAGCCAAGTAACGCTTACGATATTTTTACCACACAAATTTTAACACACCACACGAACATTTTTATATGTACAATACATAATACTACAAGGCAGTTGTTTCGTTTCCAGAGACCGTTATACAGGCCATTATTAAACGGGGGTATCATTTGGTAGACGTTAGGTTATTAATAGGGGGCGGGGGTGGCGAGGTGGTTATGTAAACTAAATAAAAAAACATTTTTTTTGTAAATATTCAGCGGAGACGGACCGAGCGGGCGGCACTATCGGAAATGTGTCAACTTTTTGTGATAAAGAGTCGCCAATAATCTTACAGTCTGTTTGACAATACAGCAATGCAGTTAAAATATAAATAATGTGGCAGAAGGCGGAACTCGCTGTCCGTAGTCGCTTATCATTAGGATCACACTCCGTCGATAAAATCATTGGTAACTATCATCTGATCCTACATATCAGTATAGATTTTATTGTGATTATTTACGTGAGAACGAAAGATTAAGAGGATCATGGATTAAAAGGGTTCCTACAAAAATAAAACCGACTTCCATGCCACAAAAAAAGCGTAAAATAACTTAAAAATTTCTTTAAATACTGGATAATTCGGGAGTTGAAGGTCGATTATTTTCTCATGTGTCTCTGCTTTGCAACCTTATTACATTTACGTAAGCACCTAACCTACATGGTTCAGCGTTGAGGCACCTCTGCACCATCAGGATATCATCATCTTCCTTCGGAGAAGGAAGTCGGTTAAAAAGATACCATAATTCACTAACTGATCACAGTCACTACGAAGCAACACGACTAAACAGTTGGCTAATTCTTTGCTAGCCCTTTTGTCAAATACGATCAAATTGATGTCAATTGAAGTACTTTTGTAACAAATATTCTTATACTGACCGTTGACCCGACCTATGCTTCAGCCATTCTAAAATAATCTATAAAGCAGTACAGAAGAACTAAGCAATTTTCTTAACAGTATTAGTTAAAAAGCACTTCAAACTTATGCATTAATGTCAGTTATATAAATAGCCATTTGAGTAAAAGGGTTGTTCATATATCAATAACTACCCTTCACCCTGTGTGCTCTTTAATATAGACTATTGGAAAGTTTACTAAAGATATACAGTTACATTTTAAAATAAATAAAAATCTTAAGGAAAATTGTACAAATATAAAGATCGGTCTTTCCGACAATTCTGACCCAAAATAGAAATACGATTACGCATTACAAATGTTGGCGATAACAGTGGGGCTTCGCGCACTTAAACCTCAATGACTAGTCATATACAAATTGTGACATGATAAAGCTATTTGTATCCATTACCCCTTTCTTTTCTAAATGTCCTATGTTGTCTACATGAATATTTTCTGGGACAAATCACTACAATTGTTAGACTGCATTTAGTTCGATTCAGACATAATTTTTGTTTTGTATCAATTGCTAAGTTTACATATTTGAATTGAATTGAGATGTAATTCTTGTTCGTGTTACAAGGACGTAAACTGCATTACATTGCTCGCTTAAATATCCGTTTTATAGCGCAACTAATAGAATAAGATGTCACAAACTGGTGGAAGCGGTGAGGTGTAGCGAGCGTGATAGGCGGTGGACGAAACTTCATTTTGGGCGGACGGAGGTTACGTAACAAGGTAACGGAATCTTCTGACCGACTGATTCAGCAACTCGTACCGCCTCGTCTGCTCAGTCGCGAAACGGAATTTTTAAAACCGTAAAAAATGTCCTTGATTTTTCTAATAACTACGTATTGGCTGAAGTTGGTGCACATTTGCTATGTAATTGCTTACATTGAAATTTAACGGTATACTGTACAGTACTGTAGGCACTATAATAAATTTATACGAAAATAATGATAACACTCTATACATATAATAGAGCGAAGAAAAAAATCGAATTCCAATAAACGTTGAAATATATTTTTTTAATGTTTGTTGAAATTCAAATTCAAAAACGTTTCAAAATGTTTTTTTGTATAAAAATTACAAAACAGAACTTGAAAGATATCGAATACGGTTGGTTTACAGTAAAATAATGTATGTAAAGTTATCTAATAAATACCTAACGTTACAATTATTACTTGTAATAAATATTACAATGTAATTACTTTGTAGTATGATCGCGAGACATTGCTCGACATTATTGAATTAGCAACAATTATAAGAATCCAGTAAACTATTTGTATGGCTTCCGACAAAATGCAGGGATTTTTTTACAACTTACACTACATTCATTTACCTTACTTGATAATATTGTGCCACAAAAAATAATAAAAGTTAATATAAACATTGTATATAATAGACAAATTATGTATATGTTATAATAGTGCAACAAGTTAATGAGGTCATAATAAGGTATAACCACAATGTTGAGCGCTGTTTTAAGGATTCTGGGTTTGATGAGGGAGAGACACTATGAGGCGTCTCAACTTAGTCTAGGACCACAAATAGGACTCTAATCCGATCTTCCACGAACTACACGCTTGTTTGAACAATATTAAAAATAACTCACAACCCCCTGCAATAACCTGCGCTATTGTTCAAACAGCAACTTCGATTAAGGATACATTCATTAATAAAAGGTATTCATCGAGTATAAAACAACAAATTATTCAATTGCTTTCATAATTGAATGTATTTCACAGGAAAGGCGCTAACGTTGATAGCTGTCAGCTATAAGGTGAAACAAGAGTTATGACGTATTTTATAGTTAACGTCGGAAGGTGTTCCCGGTGCGCGCTCGCGACTAGGCGTCTAACGTCCGTCGATAATTGTAACAGTCAGATGAAAAAGAGCAATTCGAGAGTTAATTTACACCTCCCGATCTCGAGCAGGAAGTTTACGATCGGGCACATTTTATCGAATGCTACCGTGCCGCCTGCCGGACTCGCGCCGCGCGTTTATTTACATTCGGCCCGCGATCGTCCGAGCGACGAGCGGCATTTCTTTGTGCTTCGTGCAACTAAACTTTATCGAAGTTTTAATTGTGAACGCAGACAAAAGCGGCGCGTAATGTGCACTAAACGCACTGGAATCCGATTTACAAATAAAATGTTTTATAAGTTCTGTTGGACGTGCGACGCCGCGTCGCGACGATAGTCGTGTTTACGGCGCGCGCACGTGCTCTAAGTACCGGTTGAAACGTTCCGATGTATTGTTTGTTTACCCGAATAAAACACTAAAATCCAATTCAATAACAAAGAATTAAAGATCCCGAAATAAAATTTATTGCTCGCGTACGATAAAATAGATTTATGAACGCGCCGCGCAGCGACTTGCCCATAATATTATTAGGTACACTCGGGCAAACAACTTATATTATTTACTCGCCTATACTATTCTGCGGATGTCTGCAGTAACGGAGTAGCATATGCAGTGTAATGTAAATAAACCACTACTCGAGCCGCCATAGGAGAGCGTGCACTTTCGCTTTGACATCTAACGCCATAATGTGATATGTAATGCAAATTTAATACATATACTTAATTAATGTAGCATTAATATTTTTAGTGCGTATCAACCTTTTAAACGATCTCATATTTTATTTTTGGATATTTAAATTACCATTCATAAATGTCATTACATATTTCGAGTCTCCTGCGTTTTGCACAATTTATGTTTTCGGCTTGTTTACACATCGGCGTTCGCCGCAAGATGTCGTTTCATTTGACAACAAACAACACTGACACGCCATACTAAAATGACAAGTGGACATATTTAAAAAATGCTCTGAGCTTTATTTTTTGCCTCATGGAATTTTAACCCCGATATTACATACAAAAGCGGCATCGCTTTTGTTTTCGACGTGTCCGGCGCCGGACAGTTTGTAAACGCGTATTTTAACTGCTTATCGTTTGAAAAAGGGCATGCCACATAAAGTATGGAAATGTTTTCCTACATTTTTTATGTTTTTCTTACTTCCACCGGTCTCTTTTTTTCTTGGAGCGCCCTCGGCCCGTCAACTGTTAGACGTTCAGGAATTGCATTATGTTTACAACGTCGATACTCTGGCTGTAATGTTGCATGAGGTGTAATTGATTATTTTAACATAAACGCCCCGCAGTTCACCGCACATGCCAGACCAAGTTTGGCGTCCGCTTTACATTTTTTGTCGTCACTACGCACTATTTTATATCTATCGAAGACGTCCGTTGCTTACTTTGTCGCAATTTTTTACACATATAATATGAAATGTTCCGTCCGACCAGTTTTTCTTTACAGCGTTCTTATAAGGGGTTATAAGCTATCGACGCCGCAATTATTTTAATAATGTTAATGCTTCTTTTGCTTTTGCATAATGTAATACGCTAAGAAATTTAATAACGGTTCCGAAGTTCAAAGTTGTTTCTGCTCGACGTCTAATAAAACAAAGTTATAATGGAAAGTAGACTTTAATAAAATAAATATTTTATAGAAGTTTTAAAGCTCTACTATAATGTCTAAACATGCGCGTTTAAATAATAAGTTAGCAACTATAAAAGTATTTAGTTATATTTTAATAAGATACTATGGTTTATTACATATATTTAACAGGTTGAAACCACATTGACTGGTCCTATCATACACACTATTCAAAAACTGAATGGTAGACCTTACTTAGAACATCTTAGTTTGTCGAGTTGCCCTAATCTGTAGTTAAATGAAGTGTTAATTTAATACATATATAATTTCGAACAATTATATAAGTATCCACTTGTACTGTAGATTCGGACAACGAAAATCTAAATTTTGGAGTGTCCTTTCCGACGTCCTTGTATATCTGCCGTATTGTTACAGTAATTCTGTTATTGATATTGGTTAACTAACTTTGTACTGTTTTTCCGCAGGCTAAGCTGCTGGAGAACTCTCACGCCTGGCTGGGAGCCTCCACTTCATCTATTGCAGGTCAGTTGATGTCTACAACACGTAGGCTAATTGCTTTTGAATACACTATTTCCATATTTTTTGCACTTTTACCATATTTTACGATCAAACAAAGAAACGATTAAGATTTTGTAATGATATCTTTTTGCCAACCGTTTTATATATTGTCATAGGTGTTTTACTGAGTTTTTATTAATCGTATTATATTCCATTTTAGGCATTGCTATTGTTGAAGAATCTCAATCGCTGCAATGCTTGATCGATCAATGTTCATTTTATAGTATTTTTTCCTAATTCTATTGTATTAGAATGTGACATGCATGCCTATTATAACATAATCCGTACCTATAATGATTTAGTACGTAACATTATTCATATTCCAACGAGATAAGTACAGTATTTTGCGTTGTTTGTAACTGTTGTCGTGGCGTGGGAACCCAGCTCCGGCCAGGGAAACCTCGCGAGTCTTTATTATAGGGTACTTCAATACATTATTGTTTAAAATGATATAGAGCTAGACAGTTTCGTAATGGGAGTGTGCATGGTGCGAGTCTAGAACAAAACAATTTTATTACACGTTATTTGAGTTACGGAAACATTACACAAGTCGGTAGGTATATCGTAAGTGCCGTGACAGCATTTACAAACGCAAAAAGAATAAAACATAAACAATGTCGGTTATATCTTGAGAACTCGCTCTATTATGTTTTATGTGGAATGAAATAAATATCACGTATCTGTACGGATTGTGTTGTCGACGTTAGCGTCATTGCTTTTATCTGTCGATCAGAGTTCCACGGTCATACCCTCAAGCTGAAAGCACCTACGTGGACCCAGAGCCAACTGCAAGAAGCGATACAGGCGGTCGTCACGCAAAGAATGCGATTCACGCAAGCGGCAACGCACTACGGAATACCAAAAGGAACTTTGTATGACAATATTTTAGGCAAATCTAAACGAATGGCTGTACTAGACGAGGCTGGGTTGCAACCATGTGAAGAAAGAGCCATACTAGACTTTTGTTGCGAAACCAGCGTCTCGCCTTACAACAGACGAACTAAGAAGTCTTTAGCGGAAGTGTTGTCATTTGTTGAGAAATTGAGACGGAGCAGAGACCCTGGTTTCGCGTTTATTGGTCTTACGGGCTTCAGGTGGTGGTGGGCTTTCTGTAAGAAACATTCGATAGTATCCTTGTACTACGAAGGCGCAAGTAAGACTCGCAATTCTAAAGTAAAAGCTGAACATAATACCGATGACGAATCTTAAATGTTACTTATCAAAATTTAATATTAGTTATAGTAATTACAGTCAACATAATTGATTGTTTCATGCCATAGTATTTTTGATGTTCTCTATAGTTAATATGTATATTTGTATGTACACACTTGTATTTGAGAGTGTGTTTTTTACTAGAAATATACAAAAAGTAGTAACAAAATACCTTGTGTATGGTATAGTAATAATTGTAACGCTTTGGTACTTAAAGACAAAGAAATATGATAATTATATTTCTTGTTACTAGTTTGAAGGCTTAATAAGTCAGGTGTCCAATATTATAATAGATTTATAATTACTGTTATTAAAGTACAATTAATATGGACTCATAAAAAAGAAGGTTCAGATGGTTCAACTTTGAATGCAAGTGCTACTTATTAGTAATAATAAAATAAAGTCTGGGGGATGAATGTTACTCATTTAATGAATTGTATTGACGCCAGTTCGATTAGGGTATTTTTAGACAAAACCACCGAACATTCCATCTAGCATTACTCTAAATTTTTTGTAGTTGTAGGATATATTCTACGCATTTTATTGGGACTTAAATAATTTTGCGAAATAAGTTTTTTTTCATATTTAATTAGTGAGTATATTTGTGAGTATATTCAAAGGTGGTAGAACCTTTTTTAGTTCGACTCCGGCGGCACCACCGCCACACTTATTTATGCCTAATAACAGCAGTGTTAATCGCTGCTGT
>DWRA01004757.1:0-10521 GCA_018250295.1 Spathilepia clonius
CTACCACCGCTTCGGAAAATGTTTCGCTATGGAGAAGAAGTGGCGCAAGAAACTCCATACGTGTGCATATGTTGCATGTTACATCCATACGTGCAACATATGCATGTTGCATGGAAATATGTATTAAATATATGTATATATAAAATATGTCTTACCTGCCACCAACTAATAAATAATTTCCATCTCTTAACAATAATCTGAAGTAATCGGTGTGTGTTTCATTTCCCAGGAACTTGTGCGTGTCATCGACTCCTGAAACAATAAACCAATAAGTTACTTTTAAAAATGTAATAACGACTATTGATTACACATGTATTTGTTTAATTAAATATTTGTTTATAACCTTTATTCCTGTAAAATATTTAAAAAAAGATCGGAGTTTTTTTCAATATATCATTTATTATTCGAAATTAGATCGGTACCATAAATACTAGAGGCAGAAATCCGAAGACAATTTATTATTTTTAACATCACGCGACGTGTCAATGTCTATAGATAAAATTGGGTTCAACTCGAAATAATATTGTTACCAAATATCAAAGCGACTGTCAGTGTGAGATCGATATTATTACCTATTATTTAACAATAATAAGATACACAAATTAAATTTGCACAAGATTCACTAATGACTAAATTATGTGTAAACTCATTTGTCGAACTCACGTTCATCCGATACCAATTATTATGAGCGGCGTAAAAGTTTCGATTTTGTCTTATTAGTATACGGTTACGATGTTCGAGGCTGAAAGAATTTGCATTTCCATTAAGCAGTCGGTAACAATTTGCTAACGGCGCCGACTCCCACTTTGCGTAAAAGTTTATATTACACTGTACACACATGAGGTCATTTTCTTTGTGTCCACACTAAAATACATTTGATGATAATTACAATTCTACGTATGGACCGTTGTGTGTATTGGGATTTTTTCAAAAACTATGTGCGTAATACAAATTAATTATACTTTTTGTATACCTATTGGAGTAACAAACGAGCTTGCAATCCACCTGATCGTAAGTGGCAACTGCCGCCCAGGGCATTTGTAATCCAACCCAGATAAGACTAAAATCTTAACTGAGGTCGACCACAGATACGTTGCTACCCCTGAGGATTAAGTTGGAATGCCTCGGATAAGTAAGTCTCCCTTACCACACCTTTTAAACCAGAAGACAGCAGTGTGTAACACTACTGTTATTAGGCAGAAATAGGTGTGGCGGTGGTGCCGCCGGTGTTGAACCACAATAGGTTCTACCACCTTTAAATTAACATTTGTTTAATGATGAAGGGAAACATCCCGAGATACGCCTAAAAGTTCGTTAAAAAAGTTCTCGAAGGGGTAGGAAGTTTACCAATTCGCACTTGGCCAGCGCGGTGGAGTATGGCGTGGTCCGTCTCGCTTTGAGATGAGACGCGCGTCCAGCATTGGAACAATAATGGGTTGGAGATGACTGGTGTGGTGGTTACCTGCTGTTCTGACAATTAGGATATTCGTTTGTTTGTTTAAAGGAGTCATCTTTCACACAGTGTGATACTATGATCGTGATATGAATGTGTGTGGCCAAAAAATATTCTTTGTATTGAAAAGTTGCATCCCCTTGACACCTCTTATATTTTTAATATGGCCTATATTTTTGCCTGACACATGAAGTCAACCACAGATGCATTGCCACCTCTGAGGACTAAGCTGGACCACTTCGGATAATTGTGTCCGTTAACACTTCTAACCAGGATTTTACAGCAGCTTAACAATTATTATTAGGTGAGGTGCCGCCCGAGTTGAACTATAGAAGTTTCTACCACCGCGAGCACACGTGCACTTAAACATCCTTCAAACCAGAATATAGCAGCGCTTAACATTTATTATTAGGCAGAAGCAAGTGTGGCGGTGGTGCAGCCGCAGTCCAACTACAATTCTACCACGGACTACGCCGATGAAAATTAAAAAAATCTCAACAAGCACTTACTTCATACTTTCTGTTCAGTGGAACGCTAAATAACGTCGGGGCTATTTTACAGCAGCTATCTGTTCCGAGATAAAAGAGTTCAGTAACGCGTGAAACAATATTCATAAAACGCGACGACGCTCACCGTTTGTAGGCTTACATAAAAACTCGAGTGAGAATAAGATGACAAGTAATGTTCCGATCGCACGTACAATAAAGTCAGAGATTACTCAAAGGGCCTTTTATGTCGATTGATACGTTCACGATTTTATTCGCATCGATGTCGGCAGTCAAATGCTCAGTTTGAATAGCCGTCCATGTATTGGAGTGATCGCAGTTACTAACGATGTTTCTATGTACGAGACGGTTCACTAATACTGAATATTAGTCAGCATTCGTGAAATCGATAAATGAATGCGCAGTTTATATTAAAACCATAGATGTCCAAATATATAGAGCTACTATATAAAATACTTGGCATTATTTTTTTCCTAGCTGTAAATCATGAATAGAAGGCAAATGTTGTTATTAAAAAATGCTGTTTTTTTACGCGTATAGGTACGCGTAAAAATAGGAAAAACAGCATTTTTGCCGACTTCATAATCGCAATTTACCAAAAAACACGTTTAACATAAATGACAATGATTATATTTATTGAATAACAAGCATGCAGTCCACCTGATGGTTAGTGTCAACTGCTGCTCATGGACATTTGTAATCCACCCCAGATAAAACTAGAATCCTACCTGAAGTCGCACAGATGTTTTGCTACCCATGAGGGCTAAGTTGGAATGCCTTGGATAAGTATGTCTCACATCCCACTCTTTAAACCAAAGGACAGCAGCGCTTAACACTGCTGTTATTAGGCAGAAATAGGTGTGGCGGTGGGGCCCCCGAAGTCGAACCACAAAGAGTTCTACCACCTTTATAGGAGCAATAGGAGTATACATGGAGATGCACATATTGTTTTAAATATAAACGTACTTTTTAAAAATATTAAAATAAGCAATTTTAAATAAATAAATCAGCACCGTATATAAATGACATATTGCTCATTATATTGTATCGCCCATGTATTAGCTTCAGAGCGGACAGTCCGGAAATTTTAAAACCCTTGGCCGCTTTACTCAAAAGGTAACACTTTCCTTTAGAGTTTGATCATTAAGCTCCGTAATGAACCTTGTTCGTTCAGAATAAAGCATATGAAGTTGACAGGAGAGGCGAGGCTAAGGTGTCCTTTTGTAACTTTAACGTAACGGCACCTTCAGCATCATTAGTCTTTAAGACGCTTTGTGCACGTGAACCGTTTGAACATACTCTGTCTATGCTATTGTTGTGCTAAACTGTGTTCGTAACGCGACTACGCTCCTATGCTGCACATAAGTTTAGTATTGCTGAGTATTTTCATAAAAATATTAAACAATATACAAGTAATATTGGTTAACAAGTACATAACAAAAAGTTTCGAATAAACAGAAGCCTAGTCAATAGTTCTCTATAATAATCTATTTTGCCAAGAAAGTAAATTACTATGCAATAAATAAATTGAATCGAATTGAATTGAAACTCAACATATATTTTAACCAATTTCACGTCCTGTAAAATCTTCAATCTTTGTGAGATAGTTCAGTAAAAATGCTTTAGTAGTTGCAACTTATTGTTATCTTATAACATAGGTTATTAGGTTAGGTTAGTACTTTTATGGTACGATCTCAGGCATTCATCCCCAAATTGAGAGAGGGTTACAGATGTATGCATTGTGCTTATGGAGGCACCAGTTATGCATAATTATAGACCACTTGTAGTCTCAATAAAAAATGCGCGAAATTCCAATAAATTCGCAGAGAATTCCACCACAACTATATTCAATAGACTGAACTGTTGCCGTGTTTGTTCCTATTCATCAATTTCAAAGTTAATAAGCGTGTAAATAATAACAAATATTTATAAAACCAGTTTGACAAGTAAACTCATTGTACAATACGGTCCATTCTAAACGTATCCCGTGGGAAGGCAAGCATTTAATTTTAAAAGTCAACATTGTCTAAATTGCCTTGCATGGCTACGGAAGGCATTGGGGAGAATAACAAAGAAATATAAATAAAATATTATGCAATAAAGCGGGCGGCCCTTGATCGACCTCTGAGGGGACATTAAAAAGCTAATTACTGTGAAATCATTAAACGAGAAGCGTCCGCAGATGGCTGCTTACTTTGGGATGAATGTACAAGCTTTTGCATGCTACAATTTTGTGTGGTCAGATTAGATTTGTTTTCCGGGATAAAAAGTATGATAACAAATTAAGCACACATGAAGATAAATAAAACAAATACTCAGGCTCAGACTTAGGACAGAAAACTAAATTATTCATTAAGAATTCTGCTGGACTAGGACAATCCGGGACCGTCTGCGCCTCAGACTTGCATGGTGAAATGGATAGTAATGTTACAAAACAAAAATTAATCAAAAGTCTTATAAAATCGATGCAGCTATGTCATTACCCCTGAGGAGTGTGTTGTAAGTGTCCCAGCCTTACTACTGAGTTTTAAAAAGATCAAAGCGGCTCTTAATCCTGCTGTTGTGAAGTAGAAATAAGAATGGCGCTACAACGTGGCAGACAAGTCACTGACAATCACGGTTAAGTGATCAAGTGTTAGTGACAGTCACTGTCAAGTAATTCACACAATTATGAAAAACAAACTTATGTTGGTAGTTGGAAAACTGTTCAACTTTATTATTTAATGATAATGCTACGTAACCCTTCGTCTGCGAGTCCTCGCATTTGGCCGGTTTTTTTTAATCTAGTGTAATTAATACTTAAGAGCGCCAACACTACTTACTTTTAGCATCAGTGATCTACAATTAAGTCGCTTTTCAGAAGCTAAATACAGTGATCAAACCTTACCCTGCCCTGCGCTCGTTTGATCGTTAGCTGCAACTACTTTTACAGGCTTAATGCTACAACTAAACGCAAAAACGCGATGTAGCATAGATGCAATCGCCAAAACGCCAATCGTGGTTGTTAAAAGTAGCTACTCAGCTAGAGCCGTAATTTAATTGTTGCTTAGTAAAACTGCGGTCTCTCGGGAACTCGAAACAAGCATTGGCACACGTAAATTTCAGTTTGCTTTATAATTTTATTTCGTAATCCTCGAAAATGTTAATTAAAACGTGAAATTCTGCGTTGTCGTGGAATGGAGTTGTATTAAATAGGCATTTTTATATTCTCGCGACTTCAAAAGAACGTTGTCTTATTATTTATGAAGTTTTTCATTTCATATAGAAAAAAAATCCTACCGCAAATTGATCACAAATACGTTGCTACAATTAGTGGCTTTTCATCGACTTTCCGTAACTTGGCATCACACTATTTGAAGACATAGTGAAGGTAGTAGAACCCTGTGCGGTTGCACTCTAGTGTTACCACCGTCATTCTTCTTTCTGCTTTATAACAGCAGAGTTAAGCACTGCTACCGGTTTGAAGGGTGTGGTAAGGCAGACATACATATCTGCGGCATTCCAACTTAGTATAAAAACAGCAACGCAAGGAAAACATGCTTCAGGCCTGTATGTTTGGATATTAAAGAAACTTATAATAGGCATCGATAGTGTACGTATCCTCCTGAGGTATTCCCGGCGCGCTATGACATGAAGCTCATGTTCATACAAACATGCTCATACAAAAATGTTGTAAAAAGAGCTCTCCTCCAAAGTCGGCGATACATTGGCGACTTCTCTGGTGTTGCAAATGTCCATAGGCGATGGTCACTACTTTCCATCAGGTAGCCCGTCTTTTTTTTTGTTGACGAGGGGGAAACCTTCATAAGGTGCCGTGGGAGCGGCACGAGGTTATGTGGGATTCTTACCGCACTAAAACCCCTCCGGTGGCCATCCTCAGCGCTTCTTGGAGGTCTCCGGGATCTGCAACGGAACACAACCGGAGCCCTCCAAGCGCGTTGCCTCTCCAGGCTCATCACGGGCGGGTGCGACAGGTAGCCCGTCTGCCTTATCGTTAGGTTATATATATATATATATATTAAACGTATAAGTATACTAAATTAACAAAAATATTATCGTAATGAATAATTGAAAGGTAAAATTGCAGCAAAAACGTTGAAAAGCGATTTCTGAACACAACTTTCACCAAGTTCCCTGATACTTAAAATAAAGATTAAGAAAAATAATACAGAACTTTGCCGTTAATTAATTAGAGATTTTACTGCTTACAAACTTTGAAGCTGTTCTCAAATATCAATTATGCACTGATCTTCACTTCTTTAGATGGTTTTACGAGATTCAGTGGAGGGCAAATGGAATTAAATAAAGTTTAATATAAACAAACTTTATCATTTTGCACAGTGCAGATAAGTTGATTAAGAATCTTTTATGCTGTTATAAAAATATATACGGGGCTTGAAATGTAAGTGCCTTAACTTCAGTAGAAAGTATGCAATAGTGTAAGAAAATGTAATTAGTAGAATAAGGGCAACGTCATAATAAGGTAGAACTTAGGGCACTAACATACAAGCGACAGTCCGTAGTCGAATCGAACGTCGAAAGTCCGAACATCAGCTGGAGGCGATCTCCGAACGTAGGAAAGGTCGGTGGAGCATGTAGACCACCTGATGGTAACTGTCGCTAGTGGACAGTTTTTGTCACCCTTAGATCGTTTGGAGTCGAACCGCAAAGAGCTCATCAACCTTATTATCGAAAAACAATTATAAAAACTTACAGTATAAAAATAATACTAAAATTTTGGCAAAGTATAAGTTACGCTCTAAATGAAAATAACGGAAAAAGCTTTACGCAGGATTCACCATTGAATATAAAACATCGAAGGATTAGGTTCGGTTAGACCCTTAACAAGTAACAAGCGCCAAAGAGACCGAATTATCGTGACATACAAACGGATTATTTTTATCAGTCACAAAGGGGATAAATCCGGAGCACAGATCCTCATAGTTGAAACGGTATAATCTGTCGGCAAAACGAACTTATCAGGGACGTGTTTCACCGCAACCGGATAGCGAGAAGCGAGTGAAAAGAGGTATTTTTGTTACACATTTTCAGTACAGTTGTCTAAGTAATGTCTGATCATGGTGAAAAAATTCTCTTGTTATTTTTGAATTACGTGTTATATCCAAAAAAGTACGAAGTTTGACTGACTTTTTTTCCTGTGAGGTTTCCGTCTTTTGCTGCACAGGGGATTCCTGTTTCCATTCCAGGTTTAAGCAACGTCTAAATACTAAGTTTATATTTTTTTGAGTCTGGACTTTATATTGGACTTTGAATGACAAATAAACCGGGGTTTAGGTTAGAAAACATTATTAAAAACTTTTTCATTTGTACGAAGACTAGTTTTTTTTATCTTATAGAAGTAGTAGACGAGCCTGCAGTCCACCCGATGGTAATTGGCAATTGCCGTCCATGGACATTTGTAATCAACCTCAGATAAGATTAGAGTCCTACCCGAGGTCGATCACAGACGCGTCTCTACCCACAAGAATTAAGTCCGTACTCAATTAAGTTTGTCTCCCTCATCACATCCATCAAACCAGAATACAGCAACACCACTGTTATAAGGCATATAAAGGCGCGGCTGTGGTGCCTCAGAAGTCTAACCACAAAGAGTTCCACCTTCAAACCACTATCACCTTATTGCATCATTATATTTAGCTGTATAATTTACGTTCATCGTATCTCCATCGCTAGTGGTGAGACAATGAAAGAAAAAAGCCTCGCAAAAGTTGGGCAAGCTGGCTCTGTGGCTTACAAGTTTCAATCCGCTGTCGCGATTGATAACAACTCGCAAGGCTTTATGCTATCTGCGGAATGTCTAATAATGTTTCCGATGGACTTATGGGACTATAATGATGTACTCGAACTGTTTGGAAATGTCGTTAGCTTTAAAAACGGTTTATAAGGGAGTATTGGAGGGTTATGTCTTTTTTTGTGTCATGGAACTAGCAAATGATCAAGCAGATGCTAATGCCGTCTACGGACATCTGTATTCATCCTCAGATAAGATTATAAACGTACTTGAGGTTGCCCACGTTGTTGACTATGTTGGAATTGTTGCGAGAAACCTTTTTATATATTTTTATTAATCTATATTACTGGCTGTTATATTTGTTATGAAAGCAGATTGTATTTAAAAACATTGTTCGATTTGTAAGAAAAAATAATAAAAATGTTCATGCGGTAACATATATCTTTAATTTTATACTTCAACAACAATTTCTCTTAATAACAATAGGAATGCATCAAGTACGTATTAGTTTTCTTGGTTTAAAAGCGAAGGTATTAATGTTTCGCCTATTTAATTTCCTCATGTAAAGGGTAAAGAGAATAGGGCGCAGATACTTGTATATAATCTAGTCCTCGGATTTAGAAACGTAGGTTGATGACCTCCTGTAGGATTTGTGTACAATTTGAGGTCGGTGGCCGATGTCTATGAGCGACAGTGATTACTTTGTTTTATTTTATTAACTTGTGATAATGTCACTTACTTTCTTCAGACATATCAAAGATAAACATTAAGGTAATTTTACATAAGGTGGACTGCATGTTTAGATCCATTAATGCTTTTGTAAAATTAGTTGAACTGCCAGCGATATTTCAGAATTTGATAGGTAATTTTTAGCGACGATCCCGATAGTCCACTTTTAAATTTTCGGTATGGAACACTAAAATACTTAACTTCTTTGTTCGCTATCGGAAATAGTAATTGTGGCGATCCCTTGATTTCCTTCACAATCCCTCTTTGTTCCCGATTGAGACATTCTTTCCAACGATAATTAGTTTTTGGGAGCGCTCGCTGCGTTCCGTCTGCTTTATTGCTTAAGCCATTAACGAGTGCTTTTTACGAAATATTTTTAATTGCAGGTTTCGTTTGCTAAACGCTTTGTACTACATTTCAAATACTTGGCAATGTTTGGTACATCTTTGTAAAGAACAGGCTATATAAACTTCTCTGTAATATTTTATAACGAACAATGCGGTAACTGTCATACGGATTTTCGATTTCACTATTAGATATGTAGGATGATACCGTTAAAATTTTACAAGGTAAAAGATACAGATGAGACAAATATATTAAAAATTGCAAAAGTGCATGAAGTATAAAAATAATGTTTAATAGTTTAAAAAAAAATTCTAAGACACGTATATGATGGAATCGTTGTTATATGACGGAGTAGCAAACGAGCATTTAATCCACCTGATGGTAAGTGCCGCCCATGGACAACTGCCGCCCATGGACATTTTAAATCCAGACTAGAGAAGATTAAAGTTCTAGCTGAAATCGACACATGCGTTGCTACCCCTGAGGACTAAGTTGTAATGCTTCTTAAAGTTTGTTTCCCTTACTCTTAAAACCGCCTTCAAAGCAGTGACAGCCTAGTGGTTGAATCACGGCTTCTCAGTCGAGGGGTTCGAGGTTCAAAATCCAGGCAGGCACCTCTGATTTTTCGAAGTAATGTGCGTTTTACAAATTATTTATCACTTGCTATAACGGTGAATAAAACATCGTGAGGAAACCTGCACACTTGAGAGTTCTTCGAAAAAAAAAGGTTCACAAAAAGTGTGTGAAGTCTACTAATTCGCACTAGGCCAGCGCGGTGGACTATGGCCTAACCCTTCTCACTCTGAGGGGAGACCCGGGCCCAGCAGTGGGACAGTAATGGGTTGATGATGATGATGATCTATTTAATTAAGATTTATCAACAAATGACATGTTTGGCAATGATTAATTACCTTATATATGTATATGTATAACATAATCGTAATGTCCCGCAGTTTCGAACAATTCTGCATAAACTACTGCAACGAGAAGCTGCAGCAGCTGTTCATCCAGCTGACGCTGAAGCAGGAGCAAGAGGAGTACTTGCGGGAGGGCATCGAGTGGGAGCCCGTGGAGTACTTCAACAACATCGTGATCTGCGACCTCATTGAGGCGAGGCATCGAGGTAACTTTACGTAGTTCTTGAAGACTAAACTTTTAAAGAGTTATGTTATTTTCTACTTGTTTTCACTATTCACAAATCGAATTATATGTACCTCTACTTGATTATTAATGTTTTGACCACTTCTTTTGACGATAACGTAACTGATAATCCACGCAGGTATCCAAACTATGGAACGAAACAAAACTTTCCTACTACTCTTCAAAAGCACCGCTAAAGGCGATTGAAAGATCCTTTGGTGTAAGGCAAATAAATAATAGATTTTTTGTATAAGACTGGAGTAACAAAAGAGCTTGCAGTCGTTCTTAAGATAAATAGTCACTGTCGCCCATGGATAATCTTAACCATCCCCGTCTAGGACCAGGGTTCTACCCAAAGTCGATTACAGACGCGTTGCCACTCCTGAGAACAAAGATTACTTTGTATGTAAAGTCAGCCGGTATCTATGCCCTTCCGCAAAAACATTAGAAATGCTTCACGCAACAAATAGTCATTCAAAACTACTTTATAATATCGCTATCCTTACAATCTGTCTACCAAGTGTTAAGCGCTGCTGTCTTCTGGTTTGAAGGGTGTGATAAGGGAGATAAACTTAACGAGGCATTCCAACTTAGTC
>DWRA01004758.1:0-10520 GCA_018250295.1 Spathilepia clonius
GGTTTATGGTTAATGTTATGTTTAGGGTTATAGTATATGAAAGCACTAAATATCTAACTGCTATGGTACAGTCTGGAGGCATTACTGCATCATCAGGGTTCAAGAGTTGAAGGCCAAATTTCCATCATACACCTCCACTCAACAACCTAATTACATTTTCGTAAGTACCAAATGACTAAGTTAAATAGTTTAGGGTGGAGGCACCTCCACATCATCAGGTTCAAGAGTTGAAGGTCAAAATTTTTTCTTTATCTATGCTTATAAACG
Source organism: Spathilepia clonius (assembly GCA_018250295.1). Taxonomy (NCBI): domain Eukaryota; kingdom Metazoa; phylum Arthropoda; class Insecta; order Lepidoptera; family Hesperiidae; genus Spathilepia; species Spathilepia clonius. The sequence continues at coordinate 268 of DWRA01004758.1, forward strand.
ATATCGCATACAATGAAGATTCAAACATGTCAATCGCGAAAAAATGCCCAGACAAACATAATTAAAAATATATACACAACGAATAGATAAACTCTTCCTTCGTAGAAGGAAGTCGGTTAAAAAAGATAATTGTATTTATTTGTTGCCGTAAAACAAGCGAATTGTTTGATTCGATTTGTACGGGAACGATGTAATGCAACGGGAACGATGCATATACGCCTCTCTGCCTAATTTTAAACTTTGGAACTAACAATAAAAACTTACGAAAACATTATATTAGAAGGACTCATCGATAGGGGGTAGGGGATTTTGTAAAAGGCATTTTTAATTATCCAATATCAAATTTTATTTATTAACACAACATGCGACACACAACCAAAAATATGATGCTATGCACTCCAAATAACAAGTTGTCAAACTATTTATGAACGCATGAAAACTCTACTTCTACTAACAACATCTAATCGAAGATTTGAAACTGGATTAAGACAATGACGTATGTGATACACAGACTGATGTACTTGAAGGGCAGAGTGCCGTCCACGGGGATGGCTCGGAAGATGCTGCAGCGGAACGGCCGCAGCCGGATGCACAACAGTGTGTGTTGCATGACACCTCGGACCTCCATATCTAAAATGTGTATGACATAATCGAAGTTTTACTCGTGATGTGGTTTATTTGTTGTGGAATAATACCCTAGTGCCTCACGGCCTTAATAATGGCCGCTCAATCCAGGGGTCCAAGGTCCCCAATCCACGGACCCCAGGCACGCAGCTCCGATTTTTGTAAATTATGTGCGAATAAGAAATTAATTATCATTTGACATATCTCTGAAGGAAAACAACGTTCTTTGAAATAAAAGAGATTTGTGAAGTCTACCAACTCGCAAATCGCCAGCGCTGTGTACTTTAGCCTAAACGTCTCTCAGTCCAGGAGAAGACTTGTTCCCAGAAGTGGGATAATAATGGGTTGACGATATGATATACTTATTTCTACATAAGATGCTTTATAACATATATTACCATCACATGTTGCAATTTCGGTGGACAATTGTGTTCTAATATCATTAACTACGCTTGATGTTATCTGCGCAAGTAAGCCAGGCAAAAATACGTTCGCCAAGTCAAAAACACAAAATATTGATGCGATAATTATTTTAGTAGGACTTTCCTGCAAAAAAAATCATTATTAACGTTAAAGTTACAACAGTTCAACGGGACGAAATTTTTGATGAATTATATATGCGGAAGAAACCGTGGCAACATTCAATCGCAAACCTCTCATTAGATAATAAAAATGGATTTTGTATCAGCGTTCAAATATTTCCGAGTACGAAGTGGTACAAAACGAAGATAGTAACACCTGCACCAATTATTACCTGTCCTAAAATCGGACCAGTAATTAACGCTTACCAGTAGTAACATGGAGTGAAAGAATTTGCCGTCCACAAGTATACAGAGTATCATGCAATGTAACAGAATTCCCATAGTGCAGACGTCTTACGCGCACGAACCGTATACACTACTCACGCGAACTGAAGATTTGAAGTCGTGCACGCAGCGATCCGCCATTTGTCGGTTTTTTCGACAAACACAAAAGGCCGCGCAGTGTACGCCGAGCGCCAGCGCGGACGGATCATGTTTGTCTGCAGTGTCGTGTGGGGAACGCGTGCGAACAATGGAGGAAGAAGACACAACACCAGCTATGGCAGAGGCTATGATTGAATCCCTCGTACGCCACCAACGTCGAAGTCTTCGGCAGTCTTTTATCACATGATTCACTATTAATAATGAAGCACCGACAGTCATCGTCGCTAGTAATTAGTTATCACGACTCATTCTACTAGGTGTTGTCGACAGACTCAGCTATGTTCGCCGCGCGCATGCCAGAAACAGATGCGAGTGGGTACATGCTCAGTTCGTGCGCGCGCTGCGTCCACATTTATGAAAAGCCCCTTTCATGTTACATTGCATCTTACGTTATAGCAGTCTGTAACCATCTTTAAGACGATACGCCACGGCACCGGCAGCTATTTCTTCATTTTTGATCGACACATACGCGACAGTAACAAATAAACAAGTGAAGGGTGAAGTGTAAATCGTCAACTAATGTTCTCATACATAGAAGTATACGTGTATACACAACACGCATTAAGATGCCAGCTCTACATGAGGTAACATGCCGTTGCCAGTCCAAGCCGATAAGACAGCATGCAGTAATTTCATAAAATCAAATGTCCACTAATACCGTCGTCGTTGCTGTGCCAGTGTTGCCGTTCCAATGAAGAAAAACCCAGTACTGTTTCGTATAATTGAAACAGTATGACATATAGTTTGAAGAATGTAATTAAGCACTTTTTTTAATTCAATGAAAACTAAAAGAAAAGTAGGACAATATATTCATTGAATAAAAAATTTAAGACAACTTACAACTTGCGAATAAAGAGTTACTTTGCTTAAGAGTATCAACAATTTTGGAAAGTTAAATATTACTCCCAAGAATAGCTGAAACAATGTAATAATATTGTAAGTTTTATTGTACACTTAACCGTTAAGTAATAGTACGTATTTCGTACTGTTCGTGTACGTCATACGTAAGCAACAATATCAATAGTTACATAGTAGTAGTAAGGCAAGTAAACTGCACAAGGCATTTTAACTTAGGCTTTGATTCAGCATTATACATTTTTGTCAGAAATATTTGCTTATATCTTTTATTCCAATAAATAAATGGCGACCATGTTTGACCAGGTAGACTGATAACCTAAAGAACACAGCAGGAAACCTTTAGATTCAGAAGACATCGGACCAGTTAGAATAGTGCCAATTAGAGGAGGCCTATAAGGCTGATAGATATTTGGATGAATGTAGTATAATTATATATTACTTGTGTTCTTATGGCTACACAGTTTTAGGCAGAGCTTCTGAAAAATCGGGAAAAATTCAAGATTTTTTACGGAGATTTGTCTGCGTTATGTTGCAGACTCATTTGATATCAACCGTTTTTATTTTTTTAAAGTCTATATCTTGGAGAAAGCAAATGAGCAAATTTGTTTTATTTACCGAAAACTGCAATTCTAAGTTATCTTCATGTAGATTGTCAAGTAACTCATTGTATATGCGCAAACATTTTCTCAAATGATCAATATGATTTTTTACGTGCTCATTTCTATACAGTCCTACATTGATTACTTTTCGCTCGATAATTGTACTGAGCCAACACATTCGACGATAAGTCACTTCAAATACGATCAACATGGGTATATGGTATACAATAAATATCACTTCAGTTATTATACGCTCAATAATTCGAAATACACTATGCTTTTGTTCAAATACAACGACTAAAAAATTTACAGCGGCAGAAACGAATAAATAAACAATAAGTAGTATGGATATCGAAGACTTTCGGAATCCTAAATCTTTGTCAATAGCGGGGATGGATTTGAAAAACCTTACAAAATAACTTCCCTTCATAACGAAGGCTTGGATTAAAGATATCAGAACATGTGTTCGTAGATAGATCTTTACTTTTGTCAACTCTAGAGGCGTGTTATACATCACGTTCCATAAAGCGAAACTTGTGCAGATGAAACAATACGTTCGTAAAATCAACATTATAAGTTTCGATCGACTTGCATCGTAATAGAAGCCGAACAAAAGACGCAAATTAAGGACAATCCTAAAGTCTCGCGCCAATTCAGGCTGAATGTCCTGGACGTGTACATCCATTTTGCGATTCGTAGGCAACTACTCCGTGTCAAATATTGAGCCATACTATAAAAAGTAATACAGTAAGTGTATCTAGCTGATAACATCGATTTCACGATAATGATTTTATTAATTATATGGTGGCTCAAGGTCTGACATTAAATTATATCTTACATAGTCAGGTGGCGCTAACATAAATCGTGCAGGAATTACAAAAAAAAAATAACATTAGGATTTTTTTTTAATCGTAAGTTTTGTTAGGACATTGCAATAATTTCCAAAAGATGAGGTGGGTCAAGGACGTAATAATGCCTTATGAAATGAAAATACATGACTTTTCTGTAAGGTAAATCATGCTTAATAAACTAGATCTTAATTAGGTATACTACCGCCATATACATAAAACAGCCCTTATTATAACAATACAAATCATAAGCTCACAACGGAAACATTACAATTTTAAAATAACACTATCAGTTTAACGTAGTATTCATTTTTAAAATCTGTTTTGATTTTGCACGATAACGTAACAAAATTTTCGTCGACTTATGTCGATTTTTTTTAATTGTGTTCATCTAATAAAATGCTATGCTGATATTAACAATATATGCAAACAATACTAGGCAATATTGGGTAGCAACATGAAGTAGCACATACGGAATACTACGATATTAAAAAAACTACACACCAAATAATTCAGATAATAAAAATATTTTTATACTGTTTATGTACTTCAACTGATCGGTATATTAAAGAACGCAAACAACAGGAAGGAATGTAACAATCCTAGGAATTTAAAAATTCAATGAAGTTTCATTAAATTTCAAAATTTGCAAACTGTTTATAACTTGTTCCACATTAAGCATAAACAAACAATATGCTAATATGTTGACATCGCTGATCTGTTAATGATTTGATCCGTCACGCTTCGTTGCTAGATTCATACACAAATGCACACGGCTGCTCTTGGCAAATATTAGACAACTATTATAAGTAATTATAGTGTAGATAATTAACTGACAGTTACATTAATGTTGAAAGAAGACTCTGAGAGACTCTGATGTGTCTACTTAACTTTACTGAAATAGCCAGCGTGGTAAAAATATCTAAATGTTCTACGCGTTACAGTGAGACATTATGATGAGTACATATTGAGGATGAGTCTTCAAAATACCTATGTTTTATACAGCATGGGAATGACAGATTGATAATATTTTTTTGTAAGTTGTTAGGAATCCTTTGCCTTCCCATAATTGAGAATTGATCTCTACCCAAAATCAAAAGGGCCAAATCCACCAAACTCAATACAATTTTTTGGAGAACATACGTTACCACATAATATTGTCTTTCGCCGACTCTTTTGCCATAGTCACTACGTTAAGCTTTACTTAATGGTGACTGCAGTACAGGAATAACTTCACATCAAAATATTTTGGCACATCTTTTCTAATGATTCCTTCAATTGAATCTCGCTTCCTGAAATCTATATCCACGGAACGGTAAAAAGAGATATCATTCGGAGTCACTGTAAAAAAAAACCTTGCGAATATAATATAATAAAACATCATTTCTGTCACAATTCTCAAGCGTCAGTTATCTATACTCAAGTAACATATTGTAATTTGTATATTTTTAATTTTCCATTTTATACTTACATATAAGTAGATAGCCAGTGATTCATTACTAAACCCATTTTTGTCGTAAGATTGCGAAACTTATAGCTATTTCAGTACACGTACAAAAGTTACGACATAGATCAGTCTGATAATCCAACAAAGATGTTTAAGTAATTGGTCTAACAATTTACATATATTATATCTGTACGGACGTCAGATGGAACCTGGGGTAAAAGCGCGTCCATTTTATATACACTATCTGGCTGATTTGCATTCTTTGTGAAGCTTTGATGATTCACTTGATTTTCATTGTATGCTGTTTAGAAGATGGTTTTGTATATAAAAATATCTTCCGTTTTACCGACCTTCAAATTATGACTTAGATGACATTTATGAATATAATTTGTTCTAACTTCAAAGAATTGATAATTTTTTGCCAAGCAGATGGCACTGTTGCCAATTTTTTTTGTATCCGATCATGGTCATATATTATTATGCATCCTACGACAATATTTTTATTATAACCAGAATTAGCTTTACGTTTAATACTACAGCACGTACAAATTTAAGACACTTATATGGACGCTGCAATGAATGCCCGTCCGTTTGAAATGAGCTCGTATCTTGCTGATTCGTACTCTGCATACTAATTTTTATGGACCTTTTGGTTGTTCGAATGGCTTTATTACTACACCTGTCTGTCTGGTTACAAGTGAATGACTATAAGTAAAGCCACATATACCAATATTATACAATTCATATAAATAAAAATAAAGTCTTTATGCATTAATGGAAGTGAAAGTTGAAATTATATGTTATACGGGATCGACCGACATAGACTGCATGCTCGTTTGATACTTCTGTTTCGTAAAAATGTTACAAGCAGCCCAGCCTTAGAATTTTCATATTATTTATCTTTTACTGTCCTTATTATTAAAACCTACAGTTTGTTTATATAAATAGTTTGTAAAGATTTTTACGTTTCATATTTTCTTAGGACATGAGAAATGGATAGTTACTAAACGTTCAAAGGGCATTGAAGCCTTTTAAGTGACAAAATATCTACATCAATCGGTTATTTTCTTTACTATTTGGTATATTAATGGAACATAAACGATTGGATCATGTTAATCACAACAGAAATTCATGGATGGAATATTTAAGTAAAGCAGACGTAATCTTTGTTATAATTTTATCGATCCTAAATTCCAAAGTCTTTAAGTTACGTAACAGACGTAGCATACCTGGCGAAAGTCCATAAATATTTGAAGTTTCTGTTTTTGTTTTCTGGAAAAGTACTTTTTCGAATCAATTATTCAGGTCGCAAAGGAAAATATGCACCGTTTAATACCTGAACGAAAGTGATCAAAGGGAAAAAGGGGTAGGGGAGGAATAGGGACCAGCTCCAGTTCAATGCTCTGCTCTCGGTTGCATTCTGGATTCACCCCATTTGTCAGTGAAGATGAAAATCATGAAACTGTTTTTTTTAGTATGTAGTGCCATAAAGAATACTTTTTTTTTTCAATAAACCTAGCCACACTTTTTGTGACTCGGGCCGACATTAATTATGAGAGTAAATTAAAGTTCGAAACCAATTTGAAACTCGAGAAAAAAGTTTATTTAAAATATTTTACATAAATAGAAAAGTATATTTAAATTTTCTGGTGGTAGACCCCTTCGTGATTCGACTCCAAAGATACTGCCATCACACCTAATGTTAACTAATAACAGCAGTGTTTAGCGCTGACGAGGCATTTCAACTTCATACTTAAGAGTAGTAACGCCTCTGCGGTCGATTTCAGATACTGCTCGATTCACGAGGGAACTACCGCCTATGGACAATTGTAATGTACCCCAGATAAGACCAGAATCTTACCTGGGGTTGACCACAGATGCGTTGCTACCCCTGACGACTATGTTGAAATGCCTCGGATAAGTCAGTCTCCCTTACCACACCCTTCAAACCAAAAGACAGCGGCGCTTAACACTGCTGTTGTCAGAAATAGATGTGACGGTGGTGCCACCGGAGTCGAACCTCAAAAAGTTCTACCACCTTTGATGCGTGCGTGAGTGCGTTATTTTTTGCACCGCTTAACGATTTAATATGTACAAATGAGGTGAAACCCATCCGCGCCCTCAGCTTATGACTGTGTTAGTGTGTCAATGACATCGGCTTGCAGACTCCACGACATAACTTATTTTCCTCAGAACTTTTACGGTTTAACAAAAACATCTAGCGCAATTTTATTTTCTTCTTTCTACGTATATTTTCTGAACTGCAAAGTTTTAAATATTATGACATGAAGCTTCAAAACCATTGTTTGTACGTGTCTTTGTTACGTTCCTTCACCTACATGTTAGTGCAGTAGTGTTAGTAGTACAGCAAATCACCATGAAAATGGTAGGACCCGTTGTTGGTCGACACCGTAGGCACTACCACCACACCTATTTCTGCTTAATTACAACACTTTTATGCGCTGGGCTGTGTCTGGTTTGAAGGGTGTTGTGAGGGAAACATACTTATCCAAGGGGTTCATATTTTGTTCTCTGAGGGAGCAAGGCCTCTTTGACCGACCTTGGATAGCAATCTTAACTTATTGAGTGTGGATTAGAGATGTCTATGACAGGAATACCCACTTATCGTCAGATAGACTGCATGGTTATTTTCTACTTGTATATTGAATATATTGAATAAAAACTGAAAATAAAAATAAATAAAAATGAAAACTACTACTACGATATTGAATAAAAAGAAATATAGTCTAACCTCAACTAATGATCTTGCAGTTCACAGACATCATTTTTCTCCTACAAACTGCCTTATTCTACTTTATATATTAAAACTCAATAACACAATTGTAGCTGCATTCAATAAATAAATATAATCATGCCAGAATAGCTTTAACACTTTTGTACATAAAGTTTCTCATGTATTATTTGATGTGAAAATTTTATTCCGGCCTGCATACGTGTGTGCGTGTGTAAGCGGGCATGTGTTTGACATCTTAAAGTATTTATGAACGAAAGCTACTGTCTATTAAAAATAATGACAAAAGTTTAAATTATAATTAATTGGAGGTAATCCAATTAGTTCCGACTTTGTGATATCTCTAATTTTACTTTTGATACAAATCAGATTCCTAAACTCGATTTACGCTATGGAAAAACATAGAAACCTTTTTAAGTCTTGGAAGAAAACACAAATAAAACCGCTTTTATGCAGTGGTGTGATTAAAGAGGGTCTATGGATTGCAGTCGTGCCGTTGAATAATACCCTAAGGGTGCCTCTCCACCAGATGTGCGAGGTAGCTAAGCGGTGTGCGCGGCCAAAGGTAGGCTACGAAGCTAAGCTAAGCTAAGCTAGAAAGATGTGCTATGAACATACTATAGCTACACCTGTCGCGATTCTTAGCTCGCAGTTCTCCATAAAAAAATTGTTGCCACAACTAAGTGGAGTTTTCGTAGCAGATTGTGCTGATCTGCTACGAAAATACTACGGCTTCACCGGTCACGATCGTTAGCTCGCATCCGTAGCTCTGATTCTTAGCTCGCATATCTCCATATAAAAATGTAGGTTAAGAACTAGCGCTACACTTAGCCAAGCAATTAAAATCAAGTAACCTATTGTTTTGCTTAATATAATGGAGTAGCAAACGAGCATAAGGTTCACCTGATGATAAGTGGCGAGTGCCGCCCGTGAACTTTAGTAATCCACCCCAGATAAAAATAGAATTCTAGGTAAAGTCGACCACAAATACGTGATGTGGATTTGACACACATTAATAGCTTAGCTATCTCTCACATCCCAGGTGGAAATGTACCCTTAAGTTCAACGCCCTGCACTTACCGTCATTCCCAGAGCTCACAAAGCGACTGTGTTACTGTGTCATTTGCTTGCATTATATTCCATAACTAAGGTGAAGATGAACTGGTTCCACATTTAATGTTTTTTTATATAATAGAATTATAGAAGAAACTATCGAACCTGAAGACCATGTCAGCAAGTAACCACTGCCACCTACGGACATATAATCGACTCCAAATAACGATTAAATCTTACCTATTGTAGAAATAGCAAGCAAACATGCTGTACACTTAATGGTAAGTGACCACTGCCGCCCATGGACATCTGTAATCTGTGTAAAAGATCAAGAGCCCTACCTTAGGTCGGCCACAGATACATTACTACTTCCGAGACTTAATTCGGAAAACCTCAAAAACATGTCTTCCTTACTCTCTTTAAACCAAATTACAACACTGTTGTTATTAGGTGAAAATTTAAACCTACTTGAATTAATATTTTATCTTTATTACAGGGGGGTGGGGTACCTTCAAAAGGTACCCGGTACCGTGCGAGCGATACCAGTTTATATGGATTTTTTATTCAATAAAGGCCCCTCGGTTTTCCTTCCCAGCACTACGTAGGGACTCCGGAATCTCCATCGGACCACTAGCGGAGTCCTCCGAGTACGGTGCTCCTTTTGGGCGCTGGCCGGCAGAGGTTGAACTCGTCCCACACCTCCTTTGCTTACAATGCTGCTTACATGGGTGCTTACAATTGTATGCGATGACGCATACCGTCGTTCTTCCCGAGGATGCCGGTTGGGCGGTTCAAACTCCCACTTTTGCCGCTTGCATCCCCGGAAACCCACTTTCAGTCCCCTCTTACAAACAGGTAGCTCTACAACCAGTCCAGAAACTACAGGGACAATATGTAATAATACCTCCCCACTTATTATAATATCTACAGAAATGTTAAATTACATTTGTAAAAGAAAAATAATATTTATTTGAAATCATATTTATAGCAGAACTTATTGTTATCTGAAACTTAAAGCTCAGTTGACATCTATTCATTGAGAACCCTATTTGTCCCCTCAACCCTTTTCCTTTGAAATATTTTCTTCATGAACGTCCATCTGCATTC
>DWRA01004759.1:0-10520 GCA_018250295.1 Spathilepia clonius
TCTTATCTGGGGTGGATCACAAATCTCCATGGCCGGCAGTTGCCACTTACCATCAGGTGGACTGCATGCTCGTTTGCAACATACATATTTGCACAAACATATAAAAAAGAACATACAAACATACTTCAAAACAAATGCCACAAAGCAAACAGGAGTGTTCGAGGATATTCGGATATCATTCACCTTTATAGCTACTAATGTTGAATTACGGTCGAATTTCGTTCGCCTCGTTCCAGATTTTGATGATAATTGAGGACTACGCAGTTAAAAAGATGGGTTGCCAAACTTAGATATTATCGAAGGGGGACGATAGGCGATCGGGACCCTACTCTGCAATATCTTATTCGCTTGAATGAGAAATTTTTCACTTGCTCGAAATATTTTTGATTGCCTTTACGGAGTTTTCAAGTGGGGAATACTATCAATGGTATAATAAAATTTCACGACATTTGTTTAATATTAAAAGCATTTTTCTATCACGGTACGCATGCCAAACTCTTGTACATAACAATTTTTGTTCAGAATATTGAATTGGCGGTATAAATCCACATAAACATTAAGAAAGTTTTGTTCAGCAAAAACGCGAACGAAAAAGCAATAAACATGGACCGAAGTTTAACTGCCTTTAACGAAAGTGAGGGAAATGAGAATAGACCAACATGGCAGGTGAAGAGTAAAATAAACAACAAATTCCCGACTCGTTTGAATTTAACTTGGCTGTTTGCTTAGTTTAGTGTGGTTTCAAAGCGGTGCTGATATGACTTAATGATAAAATAAATTGGTCAGCGTCTACAGTAATAGGAAAATGTATTCGAGCTACCGTTGATAATGGCTCTTGTACCCCGACTCCCATAGTAGCAAATCTAATAACAAGGGTAGAGTACTCGCAGTTTCGTACTCTTGTTGGAAATGGAACGACATTTCAATTCAGCGCAATGCACGAAGTGAAATCTTACACACTAATTCAGTTTTGGAGAACAATAGGTGTTTACTAATGTAACGTACTGTTCAATATAATGTATTTGTTGGATACATACCAGTAAAAGGGTGTTTTTATATTTGTGTCTTCAAACATTAATAAGTAAACAGTGATAGCTTAGTGGTTAGAAATTGAGCCATTTAAGTAAGGTGTCCGAGGTTCGATTTCTACCATTTTTCAAATTACGTGCATGTTAGCTTGTTAAAACGGCGGAGGAAATTATTGTGAGGAAACCTACATGCCTGAGAGTTTAAAAAAATACTTTCAACAATGTGTAAAATCCATAAATTTGTATTTGGCCACGGTGGAATATAGACTAAACCCCTCTGACTAAGCGAAGACCCGTGCGTAGCAGTACGGTAGTAACAGATTTTTACACGCTGTTTTCCTTCTATATAGCAATAAATGATTAATTTCTGAAACGCACATAACTTTGAAACATTAGAGGAGTATGCCTGGGATTTGAACCTCTGACCCTCTGATTGATAGACTGAGTTTGAACGACTAGGCTTCCACTGCAAATAGGGGTTAAATACTGAAAATAAATTTAATGTTATACTTTTTAGGTAACTGAATGACATGTTGATTTCAAGCCGAAAAATTCATATTTCATGACCCACATTTAATTATGATAAATTATTATAATTTACTCATTTGTGGTAATAACAGAACGAGTGTACGAGCAAGGTTTCGTCATGATCATAATTATATTCACAGACGAAAATAGTTTTCATTAAAACAAACAGCTTCGTTAAACAAGCCACGAAAATTATAATTAAGAACAGACAGCAATATTATATACAGGTTGTTAGGTTTTTTAAAACATTGAAGTGGGAAACGAGCATGCAGTCCGCCTGATGGTAAGTGGTCACTGCACATAAACATCTGTAACAACTCAATATTAATAACAAAAAATACATGTTACATCTGAAGTCGATCACGGATACGTTGCTCCTCCCGATTCCAGAGGACTTGATGGACGTCTTATTTAAAGTCAGCCGAAGGTCAATCGTTTAACCATATTCAAGTACATAATAATTTACAGCTGATTAAATTTAAAAAACCAAACGAATAAATATTTATAAACTATAGAAAAAAACAAATGAATAGGTGAATAAACTACAAATAAGAATACGATGAAAAAGTCAACAAACAAAAGAACAACAAAACAAAATGGCGTCACCATTTTTTGGGTTCTCAGAACAAGAATCAATTACTGAACACCCTCTTGAAACAAGTCCTTTGATTTATCTGCCGCCCTGTGTAATTAAATACGTTCTACTACGTAATAAAGATCGTGTTGAAAACCTGTATGTACCTTTTGTTAAAGGTTAAAACTGTTAGAGAATATTGCTAACATTAATTACACGTATTTAAAGACCCGCTTCGATTAATGTAATTAAATCACTTTTCTCATGAAACACGAGTACCTACCTACAAAGTTAACGTATTCTGTAATAAAACTCATATGTCACAGTAATAGATCTTACATATTAATTATATAAATATTAAATTTGTTATTAAAGTGACATATAAGTTATTTTGATCGCCGCAACTAAGTGACAGTGACTTCGAAGATACGACCGTATAACTATTTCTGCCAAATAACATCAGCCGTGGACGCTTTTGTATTCTGGTATCAATCGTTCCAACTTGGACTTCTGGGGTAGCATTGAATTTGTGATCGGACTCAGAACCCTAACCATATCAAATGTTGGCACTTAACAGGAGGACTGCATGTTCATCTGCTACTTCTATAATAGAGATATGCTGTACCAGTAGTAGCTTCAAACGTTGTCCCGTAATTATTAGCGAATCAAATATGACCGTATTTTTTTTACATGAAAGTTGGATTAGCTGTCATCGTATTTAACGATCAATTACACATTTTCATCTTAATAAGAGTAGTGTGTACAGTAAACACTTAAAAGGTTTTTTACAACGTAAAACGGTCAGACAAAGCAATTTTGTCAAGTTAATAGACAACAAAAAATAAAAACATTTCAATGTACGTTATAAATTACATACTGCGGTATCGCATAAATCACTGACACAAAATTGAATTCAATAAATAACAACACTAGAGCATTGTACAAGAATTAATGAATTATTGACGAACATACGTGCAATGTCTAGTTATTGGGATTTTTACAAAAATAACAAACATAACGATCAAAAAATATTTAATGTCAATTTATTTAAGTTCGTCATACAGTTATTGCAGTTCTGAACAACACATTGCTTGCTGACAAAAGCTGTTTGATTAATCCATTGTTAGATTTATGACGTAAATAAATCAGCGAAGAGCGACAAACAAACTCGATCCGAATCTGCGGCGGGCGATTTTTTGCGTTTTCAGCCGAATTTACGGCTAGTGTGAACCGTAAAACCGATCAAAATCTATTCGGGTCAACGCGGTTTTGACTCCGCGTGTGACAAGTTACTGATACTACCTAAATAGGTAAGTACGTACATTTTGTGTTTATGATTTGGACGCAAAAATGTCCACCTGATAAACGGTCGCAAATCGTCGCGTAAATGAACTTTAGATAGATAATTTATTGGTGATGCCCTAAGGTCTAAGTTACTTTTACCACCACACCCACACCTAGTAGGCCTCTTACCCTATCTGGGGTTCATTATAGATTCACAATTAAGTGGAATTATTTACACATTATAAAAAAGTATTTCCATAAAAAGCTTAATAAAAGAAAGCGTCTAAAAATGCATAATTCATTTTTAAAATTTTTATCTATAAAAAGGAGATGGTCAATTTAAAAGAAATTTATTACCATCCCTTCGAAACCATAAGATATAAATAAATTACAGTCTAATGGCTGAGCACAATGTAGTTGCCAATCCCATAAAAGTGGATTAACCGCTCATAGCAAGACATGTTCTGCTTCATAATGTCGGTATTACTATTATGATTTATAGAATGGCATTTACTTATAATGAATATCGGGTGTTACGGTGTATAAAAATTAAGTTATAAGAATGTGTTCTGGTTTGAAAATATGTAAGGGAGATTAGAATTGATAGCCAAAATCTAACATATCGGTAGGTGTGAATTTTCCATAAGATTTAAATTTCAGACAGATTTTTCCCCCACAAGAGCTATCATCACTTCCTTTTAACAGTAAAGGAAAACATCGCGAGGAGACGTAAATACAAAAAATCTTAATGATATCAGAATAGTACGTAGTTCACTGCTTCACAATTTATTAGTATGGTAAACTATGACCTAAGCTTTTCCTGTTTTAAAAATCAAAATCAAAATTAATTTCAAAGTAGACCCTTTACAGAGTTCTTTTTAAATGTCAATAATCTACCTACTTCGCAAGGTTTTTCGTTAAGAAGAAAAAGCAACTCAGACACATGCCTTGAAAAAAATACGAAGTCTCTGAGAAGAGACCCTCAAGTCTCCTCATCCATAAAAAAGGATAAACATTAGTAATATTATAGTCTTATCTAATTAAATATTGAATACGTATAATTTATTCTTTTACACAAAGATAAATGGCCTTTTTTTGTAACGGAAACGTTTAGGGTATCTGATAATATTTCACAGAGAAATATTTTGGTACATTTTAAACATTTCCAATATTTACTTATTCCTTTACAGTAATATGGTATCAAATTTGCAGAGATCAAACAACTGATCAATTTATTGATCTTATGGCTCGATAGAGGAGCCGGTGTTATTATTATGTATGAGGGGATCTAAGGCACATGATCCATCAAATTGCTATAGCGGGTTTGTTGCCAAATTCACCACAGCCAAAACTCGATATTGGGTACATGTAGTAAATTTTACGTAATCAATTTTATAAAATGAAAATTAGCTGTCTATAAAAGAATCAGCTTCTCACAGATGTTCTAAATTAATAACAAGGCTGTTTGAAAATTAAATCTTTGATAATTTGTACTAAATAATTGTAAATAACTTTTCTCTTCCTCAAACAGAAGTATGACTTTCCTCATTGCACTGTTTATACACCTAACCCACGTCAACACGAAGAGCAACGCTTCATATTCTAAGAGGAACCATGAAAAAAATTTATAGATGACACTGTCAGCGGAATTGCGCTAGGAGAATGACAAAAATCATAATTTCTATATGTACCCTTTTTTATATATTCTGGAGTAGCAAACGAGCAAGCAGTCCACCTGACGGTAAGTGGCAACTGCCGCCATCCCAACTGAAGTCGACCACAGATACGTTGCTACCCGTGAGGACTAAGTAGGAATGCCTCGTTAAGTTTATCTCTCTTAACACACCCTTCAAACCAGAACACAGCAGCGCCCAACACTGCTGTTATTAGGCAGAAATAAGTGTGGAGGTGGTGCCGCCGGAGTCGAACTACAAAGGGTTCTACCACCTTTAGACCCTATTATGTATGTGACTTTTAGTGGTTATGACCATTACATAAATATGATACTGCGCATGTTAATCGCGTTGATCCATGTAATTATTTATAAGTGTGTGATTATCACGACGAGACATTAATTTTTCTTAGACACAAGGAAGTATAATAATACGTTAGCTTGCCAGAAGTTGAAATCGGCTTCTCTATAACCGTTCCCTAACTTGTGATAGTTATTTCGGCAATATTGGCCGGCCATCTGGAAATTGTTATGCTTGAAGGTAACAATTATACAATGATATTACATTCGCCAAATGGTGTAGCCGAGGAAAACAGGCGTCGTAACATTTTATTACTCGACTAAACAAGGAGAATTTTGTCTATCCCCTCCTTTGTCTTAGGTTCTGTTGCTTAGTCTTCCGGGAGTCAATTGTATTTGGGAAGAACGAGAGATAAAGTTTTCCCGAGTACCTAATAACTATTAGTACAGTAGATTTAGAAAACTTTTGTCATAGTACTAGAACAGTTATTGAAGTTCCTATGAATGTTGTAAGTACGTGTTCTATTTTCATCATCATCGACCCATTAATGTCCTACTACTGGGCATGGTTCTCCTTTCAGAAATGAAGATTTTTAGGCCGCTGATCACCGCGTTGGCCGAGCGCAAATTGGTAGATTTCACACAAATTTGAGAACTTATTCGAAGTTTCAGGCTTGGAGATTTCTTCGTGATGTGCCTTTACTGTTAAGACGAGTAATTATTTGTAATACGCACATAACTTTGAAAAATCACAGATCGTGATTCGAAACTGAGATCCCTCGATTGAGGAACCGAGTTTCAACTACTGAGCTAGCACCTGTATTTGCGCATAAATCGTTAATCCGATTTGCACACTGCTCTGTAATGTAAGTAACTAATACCTAACTTTCTTATCATAAAATTATGAGTGTTAATAAAACTATGTACTTAAAAAGTGTAATTTGTATCGTAAAACATAATTTCACAAGTCGACGTAAATCTGTTTAACAGAATAGCAGAGAAAATTAATTACCCTTTATTGGCGCGATCGCAATCTTAAAAGTATATAATTCTAGATTACTATGCATTGAAATTATTCAACACTTCAATTATGCAATAAAGATATTCTGAAGAGGATGAAGAAATGTCAAAGTTGAATTAAACACGAGAAAAACCAGACTGAGAAAAGTTACCGTTCGGTCCTCTCTTTGTTATAATAAAACGAATTAAATTATCCACTCTTTGTGGGTTAAATTCCTTATTCATCCCCTTTTAGCACTCTACGTGATTTTACGAGAGCAACTTTAGTGTTTCACTTTATACTTACAATACTTTAATGAAGAAGAGCAGTATAACAAGATATAATTACGTTCTATGCCCAACTCTTGTCCAAGATTGTTAGCGTTTTATAATCAATCGAATACTTGTTATTTTTAGATTTCAATTATACATCTTAAGATTTACCAATTTACACTTTTCATTTTGTTATGTAATGGGTACTCACGATTCGACATGTTGATTTCTTAGTTGCCAATATTTCGACCCAGTTGCATGCGTGGTCACGCCAGAGCTGACTACGCGACTGATTGACCACGATCCATGCAACTGGGTCGAAATATCGGCCGTACCCGTTACCATAAAAAAATGTATTAATTCCGCGATAATTTTTATCTAAAATCATAAGATTATTTATTTGAAATTAAAAAAGAAAAGTGTCATTCTGTGCAAGCCAAAGCTTTTACAATACAGCCAAATAGAGATAAAGAAACACCTACAATAGCTGAATCCCGTACACTAAAATAGTCATAAAATGAATGGCAGGCGAGGGGTTCCGTAATCCGTCTGGTACTAGCCGGCAGTGAGTCGCCGCCATTGTCGGGCGATATGGCGACAGCGTTGCAGCTACGGGAATATTAGATATCCGCCCTAATCAAGAGCCGAATAGAAGTTTATGGAAAAGGATATATTTTATGCTAGCATTAAATATACGAAGATGCCACTGGTTCATATATTTTAGTGCTTACGTAGGCTTGTTGGCTTTTATCGCCATGTCGAAGATGTGTAATATGTGAAAGGCAAATTATTGGGGAAAATTATATACCAAAGTAATTAAGCTTTTAATGTTAATAGTTAGTTTATGTAATCTTAATATTTTTCATATTAGATCAAATAATAAAAGAATAAAAGAATAATACTTGTAGGTAAGTGGTAGAACCATTTATCGTTCGACTTCGGTGGCACCATCGCTACATTTATTTATGTTTGATGAAAATAGCGTTAAGCGCTGCTGTATTTTGAAATCCGAGGCTTTTCAACTTAACTCTCATGGGTAGCAACGCATGTATGCCGACCTCAGATAGGACTCTTACTCGCGGGTTGATCTCAGATGTCAACAAGTAATAACCACTTACCATCAAGTGGCCTTTTTTTTGGTAGTTACGGGGGAGAAATCTTCAAAAGGTACCCGGTACCGTGGGAGCGACACCGGGGTATGTGGGATTTTTACCCACTAAAACCCCCTCGGTGGCCGTCCTCAGCACTTTGCAGAGGACTCCGGGATCACCACCATCAAGTGGCCTGCACGCTCGTTTGATACCTCTATGTTATAAAAAAGTAATAATAACTTCAAATTCAAAAGGTACCATATTATAAAAACTAGATAACAACTAGAGACTGATTATAAAAACGAAAAACCCGACTGCTTATAATCATATATATAACCTAAGCATTCCCACAAATTAAACGAGTCTAATGCATAAAATTAAAACTCGTATGCATGCATACATACACAAAAAATTGCCCTTCGCATTCGGGTAAAAAGAAAAAACAGTTTATCCAATATTATTTACCTACAACACATAAAATTATAGAACTTCTCATAATAACATATTACAATATTCCTTAAAGTATTATCTTTATTCCATTCCATTTATAAATTGCGCACGACCACGACATAAGAACTCGAGATGGCCCTTTAAAATTATGAGTAAAAAAATATTTGATTTCTGATCCGATAAATCGGTCGGCGGAATCTTTCAACTTGGTATCAACTCCTAAAGGTTACGATATGCAAAGCTTGTACTGAAATAGACCGTAATCTCTTCTTATAAATAGCAGCCTCTATCTTACGTTTAAAGTAAACCTAATTGGAATTGAGAAAGATTCCGATAGCAATAACAGTAAATAGAATATTAAAAAATAGTATGTTTATTAGATGTTGCCAAGAATAAATATGCAAAGGGTCCACTAAGTACCTATAGATCTACAAAGATAAAACACTATTTTAACATAATAATTGGTTAGATACAACAAGATTATGAAACTAGTTAATAGTAACACCGTAACACGCGATAACAGTAAAAAAACCGTAAGTATTAACCTGTGTTATAATTGTGGACTAAACGTGTTTTAGTAAATTAAGGGTCATATTTATAACCATTGTTCATTCACTTGCTATGCCCCGTGGTTTTACCCACTTTTATAAAAAGTAACGTGACCCGAAAATTTCATAACTTTAACAATTTTAACAATATTGGGTGAACGCGGTAGATTTAATGGGTTTTAATTATTTTCGACGGAATCCTAATACATTTTCTGAAATAAAAATTATCAGCTATCTGCCAGTTAAAATTCCCTAAAAATCGGTTCAACTGTTTCGGAGTTTACGTAAAACAAACACACACAGACAAGCAAAAATTTTACAGTAATTTTTGTTAAGTACAAACAGGTATTAAAAACAGTTATAATGACATTGCAAACAGACACTTTAATTTTATTTATTTGTATAGATTTAAAGTTTTACTGTCTTATTAACTATCTCTTACCTATAATCCACTTCTTTTACTAGACTTTTCCCTTTGATAGAGAAGATTTTGACACACTCAAGTACATTTAACACAAGCTAGAATTACCTAAACAATCTTTAGCGTGTATAACTTCATTACAGTGCAATTAGCTTAAGTTTACGAATCGATCATTGAATGCAACGGAATGATTCAACACACGTACGGTTTGTCGGCACTAAGACACTTTGAAGCATTGATTGGAGCGTGTACCGAGGAGGTACACATGCCAATCTGGTAAACTGTTAACATAGTACTGCTGATTACAGATACCGCACCAAAAGTGGTAGTGTTACACGTTTACTTTCCAGAGATTAAAGTGCTGTATTTTAAAAAGGATCCATTTGTTTTTGTTTGTTTGGTTAAAGGCTGAGGTTTCTTTGTAGCCAGTATTACAATGATTATTATAGTGCACCAGTGACAGCCAAAAACAAGAGATTTACAACTTTAACTTCCATTTTCAAAATGGCTTATATGTAAATTATCATTCGACCATAATAAGCTGCAGAGGGGTGTTTTTCCATCTGTTAGTCACAGACAATGATCAAAGTTATAGTCAACAGCAGTACTAGATGTATTAGTGATAAAATTTTCACGAAGATTCCTACATTACGTACAGATATTTTTTGCAAAATTATTATAACATAGAAAAAAAATCAACACCTATTGAAAATCAAATATTTTCCGACGTATCTATTAAAAGTAGTCAAATTTAAAGCGTTTTTAATTTATAAATTAGCTACATGCAGATTTCAATTGATAACTGCCGTCCATGGATACATTTCACTAGAAATCCGATTAAAATATATAAACCGTATAACAAAATATCGTGTTTCTGGCTTTGGTAACGATTGCATTCTTCGTCTGTACATCGGTAGTTACTAATACCATATGCACAGCCATATACTAGTGTAGGAATACCGTAGACGCTTCAACAAAAGCACGTTAATGAGGAAATCGTGTACATAGAGGCTCTCGATTGGGGATTCAATGTACTGATTGAGTGAAAGTAAGCATTCAACGTGCATGGAACTTGCACCGGTGCAAGACAATTGAAGATCTCTGAACAGTACTTGTTTTGCAGTGTGCAATCCCGGCTTGCTCTGGCTGTATGCCTGTTATCAGCAGATTTAAAATATTTAGAAATATTTAAAAAGTGTCTTTCAGAAAACAAACAAAATGAATATTTTAAAACATAATAAAAAAATAAAAGAAATATTTAAAAGTGTCTTTAAAAAAATAAACAAAATAAATATTTTTTATAATAATAAAAAAAAAAAAAAAAAAATAATAAAAAATGATTATTAATTAAT
>DWRA01004760.1:0-10519 GCA_018250295.1 Spathilepia clonius
ATAGAAAAACGAATTTGTTGTTTTTACTATATTCCTAGCATTTCTTTTATATTTAGTTCTCCTTCACTTCTTCCCTGGACTTCTACAAATAATTCAAAGCCAATTCGGTCTAGCCATTCTCCAGTTTTAGCGAGACTAACAAACAGCAATTGATTACTATAAATGTAGATAGATAGATGGGTATTCGTTTTACCACCTTCCAAAATCAATGACCCACTCTTCCATCAACCTTTATAATCTCGTACTGCTCACAATTCCTCCAAAAACATCGCAAGGATCTATATTAATCCATTACGGCGTTGCTTCGGAGCAAATTTGCGAAAACATTAAAAATTACAAATATAATTAAGACAACATTAAAATATTTTTCCACTTCCAACTCCTTTTAAACTAAAATTTATCTCGAATAGCTTAATCTGAGCTTTAGAACTTAAAGTAATAACGACTCCACTCAAAGTTCAAAGTTCTAGACTAGACGGTCTAATAGTGAAGAAGTGTATATCAGTAAGTTGGGGAAACTAAGATCAGAAAGCATTATACTGTACGTAATAACTAAATACCTTCTATAGATGATTTATGAATTGGTTTTTGGTGGTAGAACACTGTGGTTCGACTCCTATTTCACCTGTTTTTGGCTAATAGCAACAGACTTAAGCGCTGCTGTACTCTGTCTTAGAGACGCTTTATACACTCACAGCCCCCCACTGGGATTCCCGGTATCGCGGGTGCCATGAACACACACAAAGACGAATAAACAAACACCAAGACCCAGAACAGAAGTCTAAATTCATCATTCAGATATCTGACCGGGGATCGAACCCGGAACTCACTGCGTGTCAGACCGGTATGGTGACCGCTCCGCCACGCGGGTCGTCAAGGTATAGGGTAGAGGTTGACCCGTTACCCTTGAAGACTAAGTTCGAACGGCTTGTTTAAACATATCTCCCTTACCACTACCACTTACCACAAATTCAAACCAAATCAATAACGCTTGAAACTGTTGCTGTACGGCAGAAATAAGTGTAGCAGTGATGGTCAGGGCTCAGTAGTCGAACTACAATGGGTCAACTTTAAAATATGATTGTAATTCTGCTTGGGATGGTCTATAAAGGGAAGAAAACTAAGATAAAAGTTGAAAAAAATGCAGCAGCGCTTGATACTGTGTTAGTGGTAAGAATTAGGAATCCTGTCATCATCAACATTTTCCTCTTTATTAAATTGCATTATAAAGGCTCATACATATGTATATTGGCTCTTTTCCATTTAACAATAACATGTTTTAATCTTCTCTTTTGTCCAGTAACGGTGGCGCTTCGGCAGTTAACCTATATCCATTGACAGTGGCGCTTCGGCAGTCAAATTATAACAGATCTACGCCCTTTTTGTTTACTGACATTTTCCTTACATCCTTTCACGGTTAGTTCACAACTTGGACCAAAACAACACAGAGTGTTTCGTAGACCGCAGGGCATGCAAATTTATACGCGTGTGGCGATAGGCGACTGCCGTGTGGCGTGGCCTGTTCTCTTAATTACAGGCAGCTAATGCCTTTCCGATGCCTGACCGCTAGAGGCTTAATTGAAAACGCACTGTGATCAGCCTGCGGTGTTTGTCTTGTAGCAATTGTTGTTGTGTTGGTACAAATGTTTGTGACAGCCGTATGATGTTGGTATGCAAACTGTGGCCACGGTAACGGGCATGTAGATTGGAATATTAGGCTTGTGTGATGTGATGCGTGTGAGGTCTTGGATGGAGATACGAGTATCTACAAATATCGGTAAGCAAGGAAAGATAGATTAAGTGAAAGGCGCGGATCGCTTATAATGAGAATGATTCAGATCAAAATCCACGCTAATTGAATTACAAATATAACTGAATTGCCAGACGAAAGATATCTTTTGATCTTTTTTCCTATTAAAGTGATCATTGATTTCAAACTTCAATAAGTTCGAGACCTTTGGTTGAGCTATGGAATAGTAGTGTTCTATACGTAAGTAGGTTTCCCTTTTCGATCTTTCTCTTTTACTGTTTTTTCTTGTTATTTTCGTCTTTCTTTATCGCGTTAATTCTTTATTAAAACATTTTCCTACAAGTTCATATACTGCAAAATCGATTATCTTAATCATAATTATCGGTTCTTTATGTCCTTCTGAAACAATTTCTTTTCCTAGAAAAATATTAATCGGCCTGAAAGATCTGTCTCATGTCGTGACCTGTTATCACGTAAGGATCACGATAGAGCGATACACACGGTGACATAATTCTGCATTATGTTCTGTAGCATTTCTATTTTATTAGGTATGAATCTTATTAGCTTGAGTGGTGCCCGTCAGTAGCATTGACGATGGGGAACATCACGGGACATGCTCGTTTGATTAAAGTTTATGAAAGATGTGTCAAGTATACCGACCAGCAGTTGGTTAAAGAGGTCGCTATCCAAGTCTTATTGTAAAATATCTATGGTCGTTATTAGGACAGTATTGAGATATTGTTGTTTTCTATTATATCGTAAACAATACATCTATATAGAAAGCTGTTCTGGTTTGAAGATTTTTGTAAGGCAGAGACCTCAGGAGTAAATCCTCAGGAATAACAACTCAGTTTTGATTGACCTCAGGTAAAACTACAATCCTTTTTGTGGTTAAAAATGTCCTTAAGCGCCTCTGACGTACCATCGGGTTAGACTGCAAGGTGTCTGCGATTCGGGGGTCCGAGGTTCAAACCCCAGCTTCCCAAATTAATTATCGTTTCCTATAACGATGCAAAACGAATCGCGCGGAAACCTACACACCTGAGAATTAAAAAAAAGTTTTCAATGGTGTTTGAAGTCTACCAGTACGCACTTGAACAGCGCGGTGGACTATGGCCTGGCCACTCTCTTAGAGGAGACCCGTGCCCACCAGTGGGACAGTAACGGGTTAGCGACTAGCAATTAGCTATTCCATAACGAATTCGCTTTGTCCGTGTGTGGAACCTGTTGTCGCACGAAACTGGCATGTCGGGTGCTTTATATTCCCGGAATGCCTCCAACCCTTGAATACTAATTGTTGTTGAACTAAAGTTTTATCCCTCTCTGCTTATATGGTTTTATAATTAATGGCCCTTAATTTACATTTATACAAATGCGTATGCCATCAAGAATGAGAAGGGGTGTATAAAATTAGTAGATACATATAATTAACCATTTTGTAGTTACATTTTTTTGTCGATAAAATTATGAAAATAAATAGTACTATATTTCATACTACACAATTTTAATATCTAGATAAATAGTGATTGATTGCGTAAATCTAGGTTTAATCGTTATGCTCAGACTTTTTACGTCATTATCTATAACTTTGGCTTTTTATTTTAAATTTGCGATTTGAAGTATTAGTTAACTTTGAGAGTTACAACTATGTGTTCAAAAATTGGGATGGGTGAATGATGATTTAAGTTTTCGTGCCATGTCATGGAGCGTTTGGAAAAAGTCTCAAAAGATTACTTCTTCAAATCTGGTGATAATTTGATGACACCTTTTTTATTCACAGAATACAGTAACTAGATAAACTTAAACTGGATAAACTTAACGAGGCATTCCAACTTAGTCCTCAGGGGTAGCAACGCCTCTGTGGTCGACTTCATTTGGGATTCTGGTCTTATCTGGGGTGGATAACAAATGTCCATGGGCGGCAGTTGCCACTTACCATCAGGTGGACTGCATGCTCGTTTGCTACCCCACCATATATAAAAAAAAACTAGGATCTATCAGGCATAGACTTTAATAAGTTTTAAAAAACAATCTTTTTAGTAATATTTCTCAGAAAGCCTTCGTTTGAAAGCTACGTCTCAGGCATGAAAACAAATAACTAGTCCGCCATGTTGGATTTATAAGGACGTTCCGACTAATCATGCATTATCGTTAGACAAGGTGAGTTAATAAAAGCCGATAATTATAAACAAAAAGGGTAGCAACGAATCGCCTGTAGTCTGTAGGTGAAGTAGATTCTAATCATGTGTACTGCATGCAGTATTCGCTTGATTGAAGGTGGTTGAAGCTTTATAAAGGTGTACAATTCTTTGTAGTTCGACTCCGTAGGCCCCACCGCCACACTTATTTTTACCTAATAACAGTAATGTTAAGTGTTATTGTATTGGCTTGAAGGGTGTGGTAAGGGAGGCTCATTTATCCGAGGCGTTATAACTTAGTCTTCGGGGGTAGCAACGCGTCTCTGCCTGACCTAAGGTAGGATTCTAATCAGATCTAAGGTCGATTATAGATGATCATGGACGACGAGATGAGCGTGGTTGTTTATCATATAGGAGGTCGATTACAAATGTGGCTACTTACCACCAGGTAGACTGCATGTTTGTTTGCTACTTACCATGATATCAAAAGACAACGTAGTGAAGTAAGCTGAGTTTTCATTAGGACAGACGCGTGCCTAGCAGTAGACATAAAAAGATTTTAAGCATATGAATAAAGTCGTATTGAAAGAATGAAATAGAGAACATATTTTATTTCTTTTAAAAGTAAATTCGTGAGAACCTTCAAAGCAGTCAACGTAACGAAATTCAGAAGCCCTAACATAAATTACACCAACTTTTGAGACTTTTGACGTCCAACTAAAAAGTAATTAAGAAAAATCCGATATGTCTTGATTAATACAGGCAGGTACGAAACGATTTATAGGTCTACCTAATCAGGTATTATGCCGTTTTACAACGTAATTAATGAGTTTTCCTCTTATCAAAATAACAAGTTGTTCCCGTTTATTTGTGGTAATTACTTAGTATTTTTACTTGACGACCAAAGATTACGTTTTGATTAATTACACCGCCGGTCACGCAAATATTTTGGTTGAGCCTGGATAGGAATAGTATTAAGTTGGAAGTAGGTATTACTTTGAAAAAATATTTTTCAGTAAGGGTTTAGAAATAATTTTTGGGCTTCTGTACCCAGAGGTTGATGTCTTTTACAAGGCTATAAACCGTAATAGATAGAGAATTGATCTTTTTACAGAGTAATAATACATTTTTATGGCTGCTATAACAACAAAAACTTAAAACAACGGTTCGCTATACAAGCAATGTGTGTTTATTTGCCGTTTTGCGCTTATTTAATAAACTATTTTGAAGAGATTTGATATATTATTTTAGGGTACGGAACCTCCAGTGAGCGAGTTCGACTCGCACTTAGTCTTCTTACAACGAATGTGAAAACATAATATGTGCGTAGTTACAGTCTTACTTTAATTGGTTCGACTGCGACTTTCCTCTTTTCTTACAGTAATATGCTTAATTTCTCATCTCTTCAATGAAACAATAAAACGCGCCAAATTCATAGCAGTTGTCTCAAGCGTCTACTACCTCAATCATGGTAATTTCCGCTTAACTCCGATTTCGGAATCAAATGTCACCGAGGAAACATTTCAAGGGACTTTTCCAGGAAAGTTCAACGACCCTCAGGTGAACGATGACGTCACGGTCGCAGGTCATTTACTCAAGAGATGTTTTATCGCTGAAAAATAGTGGTACGTGGAAGGGATCTATTGATAGTGGTTAATGCTGGCCATTACTTTCGTTTCGCTGCTCCACGGCTAATGCATCCCGGATTGGACGTCCGATCCGATATTTCGAGGTAGTTCCAGTGATCGAGTGCCGAGATACATTAGGATCTAAGTCGTTTCCATTGGCGACGTTCTTACGGTATTGATGTCGGACTTCGATCGTGTCAAAGAAAATCATATTTTTTTGTTCAATATTTTTGAACTTTTGGCATTTTTGCTTTGCTTTAGAACCCTTTGTGGTTCGACTCCGGCAGCACC
Source organism: Spathilepia clonius (assembly GCA_018250295.1). Taxonomy (NCBI): domain Eukaryota; kingdom Metazoa; phylum Arthropoda; class Insecta; order Lepidoptera; family Hesperiidae; genus Spathilepia; species Spathilepia clonius. The sequence goes on from DWRA01004760.1 coordinate 5,808, forward strand.
ACCGCCACACTTATTTCTGCCTAATACCAGTGTTGAGTGCTGCTGTCTTGTGGTTTGAACGGTATGGTAAGGGAGACTTATTTATTAGAGGCATTCTTAGTCCACAGGGGTAGCAACGCATCTCTCTACTTCAGGTAGGATTCTAGTCTTATTTGGGGTGATTTAAATGTCCATGGGCGGCAGTGGCCACTTACCATCAGGTGGACTGTATGCATTTGCTACTTCATTATATAAAAAATAACGCAAGGCCCGTGTCTGCGCGGCCGAATTAAGAAAAATATAACATTTATACACATTGTGTAGGAAGATACGATTTTCTTTTGCCACTGACCGTGTCTGATACGTACGATGTCTGAAGATATAAATTGGGCCTTATGTAGCGACGACCTTCCGGTACACCCACAGACATACATTTAATTTTAGATAGTCATCGATGGTAAGATGCTAAGATCGGTCCAGACGCGTTGTTACTCCTAAGAACGGAGTTAGGCGTTTTCATATGAATGGAACATGATTGATGTAACCTTTTAAAAATGTGTTAAGAGAATGACATTGTTAACAATAAACTGAGTATAACATTATGTGTTATGAATGCCCAGGTTCTAAAGGTGGTAAAACCCTTTGTAGTTCGACTCCGGCGTCACCAACGCCACGCTTATTTCTGCCTCATAACAACAGTGTTAAGCGCTTCTGTTTTCTGGTTTGAAGGGTGTGGTAAGGGAGATAAACTTAACGAGGCATTCCAACTTAGTCCTCAGGGGTAACAACGAATTTGTGGTCGACTTCAGTTGGGATTCTGGTCTTATCTGGGGTGGATCACAAATGTCCATGTGCGGCAGTTGTCACTTACCATCAGGTGGACTGCATGCGCGTTTGCTACTCCATCATATAAAAAAAAACTCCAGTAGACGCTAAGTGACGTAGAAATATAAATTGAAGAGTTGTCACATAAAAAACTGGCCATCTGAAGCTGTCGTGTCGCTAGTACCAAATAAAAGGAATGCGAGTGTGATCGTGCTTGACAACAAGCCACAAAAACGAAGAGTGGACTAAAAACTTGAATCAATCGTTGCCAACTTATATCCTCGCATTCCTACATTTTGTGAGTCACTTCTGAAGATAAGTTTTGTTGGATGATTTTACCATATTCTCCATGTTATAATTGTTTCACTAAATTTTAGTAAGATTTTTTAAAATTATTTATAAACAGATAAGTAATTTGCACGTGGGCAGGTAAAATAGAATATAATAAAGTTATAAAATAAAATTAATTGAATGCATCATTTCTTTTTAATAATTGAATTGATGTGTAACTTGTAATGCATTAAAATATAAAATTGTTGATATAATTTATAAAATGTTCTTCATTTTGACGCCACCACGTGCAATTTGAAATAAGTTAATTTTATTTAAAATTGAGGTTTAGGTAAAGTTTCCAGTGAAATATTTTAGTAGGCTTTTTAAAATTCTAATCAATTTTTGTTCGCTATAATAATACTTTAACGTGAAATGTGACCTACAAAAGATAACAATGAAGACATTTTGCCGTGTAAGGTGAGCTATAATAGGAGACGATAGAATTGAATTGTGTAAAAACTGCACATTTCTTGTTTTTTTCTTTTGAGCTGCGAAGACAGCGCTAATTTATTTATGCGGCAATGTCACTTTACTCGGAATTATTCAGTATAATGTTATCAGTGTCGGAGCCGCAAAGTTCAGCGTTCGCGCGGGCGGCGGTGCGGGCGCAATCGCGGCCGTGACGTCACTCACATGATAGGTGCTTTATCGTTCACATTTACACGGTCGCCTGTTTCCGAGGAAGTCTTTATAGTTTTACTTGCGAATATTACCTTCATTATCTACTGAATATTGTCTGTAATGAGCCTAATATACGTTGTCTTTTCTTTTATATGCTCATCTTCGACGTCATAACTGCCTGCGTAACTAGTGCCTACTTTCCACATTTCCAAGGTCGTGTGAACATAATTTGTTCATTCCTTAATTTATTTTAAGTACATTGTACATGAATTAATACCGCGTGTGTTAGTCAAATTTCGTCCGCGCGACAGCGTGGTTACGCATGTGACTTTCATCGATGATCGGCCATTCGGTGGCAAGTCGTCACAGCAAGCGTCCAGTAGAATTATGTATGACGGAAGACGCTTACGTCAGAGGAAGCGCTTCTTTCTAATGACTGTAGGCCGAGAGAGATAAAAAGAGAGGCGGAAATGCCCGTCGGTCTGTCAATGTGGCGACAATGCCGTGCTATTTGCGTTAAACGAGCGATTTATTTCAGTCGGTCGCGGCGTGAATGTCCGCAGCGGAATTTCGGCCGTGAGGAATCCGATTCCGTTAGCTTGGAGCGACTGCGAGAGAGCCGCTGGGCACGGTGGCTGAGCCGGTGGCGGCAACCGGCGTCGCGGCGAAGCGCCGACATGCCTACTTGTTGCCAGGCGAGCGCTGTTGCCGTCTGCCGCCACCCCGCTCTATCGGCATGCCAACACGGCCCTCACAATGCCATTATTTGCACAAAAGGAAAATTCTAGGTGCGATTGACTCATCATCTCGTTTGCCGCTTTTTCGTCCGTTCGCTCGGCTGTCGTCCGTAAAGTGACCAGTGAGGAATAAATTTGTACACTTTCCCAAATAATTGTCATTCACGTTCTAGCGTGTCCTCTTACCTTACAAGGTCATCCACATGCGATAAGCGGTGCCACATGACCGGCGCTCGGGCCGGTGCTCACTCACTGCATTGTACACGGCAACATCCAATCGTAAATCACACTGAAACGATAGCGAATAGGACTTCGCGAATGCGCGACACGGCGATGCGCGTGCGCACGCGTCAACTATGCTGTCGTGCGCTCACGGAACTGAGTGCGCTGGCGCTCCATTTGGGTCACTGTCATTCGGTGGTGGGGCGGACACACGTTCGCCTCTGAAATATTAGCGTCTCGCGAATATGTTTCATCGACGCGGGCGTTTTCCCCTCTAGATGTGCACCAATGCGCTTGCGGCGCTCTATCTCGCCAGCGATTTTTGGCGGTCGACTTACACGCGCTTGCACCCTTTAGCCTTCACGCCACACTTGTAACACTATTATCGCCGATGTCTCCTCGTTTAGTGAAGTATAGCGCCTTACCACAACATAAATATGTAATGCTTGGAAACGGACACGAAATAAAACCCACGATATAGTGAAAGGTGAATTATAACAGTTACTAAATCTCAATACGTTCTAAATTATTTTCATGCTGGCGAAAGATCGGCGTGGAAAAGGCAAACGGATTGGTTAAGGAAGGTTTACAAGAGACCATAACATGCTCTCATGCACAAAGCTCAGGGTAAAAGAACTCGGTTATGTTTTCACCTAGGCCAAGATATTTAATTACACATAGTTCTCCATACACTTCTCCGTCTATAAAAGTTAATGTGTCTAGACATAAAATTATCTCTCTAAATAGTCCGTCCATATTTTATGTTCGTAGCCGCGTAACTAATCAATGCTCATTAAAACTACTATAAAATATTCTTTCAATTGTCATAAATACTATTTAGTTAATAATACTAATAGAAACAATAACTACTTAACAATTTAAGATAAAATATAAGTTGTGATATGTTAGTATACTATGGATACAAATAACAACATTGATTTTATTATTATTATTATTTATACTTTTCTTATGATAATAGTAGTCAATTTTCTTTATGGGATTTTTCAGAAAAAACAACATCTTATTGCTATTTTAAAAAATATCTAGTTTAAACGGCATAAATAGTTGCTATATAAAATATAAGATTTTGGAGATAAGCATAGTTAACGTAAAATTGATTTTTTGTGCAACTTCTCCGTCAATAGTCTTTCTTAGATGTTCATAATCCATGTTATAAATCTTTACATCAATAAATTCTTTTAGAACATCTTAGGATAAGTGTCGTAATCTATTTCAATAATTTTAATAAGTAAAAGAATATGTTTAAAAACTTACACAATGTAAAAATTAACTCTATATTTTTAAACATTAACCATATTAATAAAATAGTTATTTATCTGTCGACTTTTTATATGTAGATAAATAAAATTGTTAGGACGGTCCATACAGAGATAAAATATCTATGTACAGAAAACTTCAGAAAGGTAAACTTTCTGCCAATGTTTTAAAAAATCTTCTCTCGATTTTAAAAGCTATGAATAGGTTTCAAAATATATTCTAAAAATAGAACTATCACATGTTATTTTATAAATACTGAATTTAACGCAAATTAAGTAAGTATCTTCTGGTCTAGACAAAAAATAAGTAAAACTTGTTTCCGTTATTTGTTCTCGTAAATTTTCTCTGCTAAGTTTTTCATAGCCGTTTATAAGCATATTATAAATCTTGACATACATACTTCACGGTATGTTAACTGACTTATTTGTAAGAGAACTAAACTATTTCCATTTAATTTCCATTTTTAAAGGTGGTAGAACTCTTTGGGGTTTAACTCCGGCGGCACCACCACCACAACTATTTCTGTCTAATAACAGCATTGTTAAGCGCTGCTGTCTTCTGGTTCGAAGGGTGTGGTAAGGGAGAGTTACTTATCCGAGGCTTTCCAACTTAGTCGTCAGGGGTAGCAACGCATCTGTTATCGACCCCAGGTAGGATTCTAGTCTTATCTGGGGTAGATTACAAATGTCCATGGGCGGCAGTTGCCACTTACCATCA
>DWRA01004761.1:0-10517 GCA_018250295.1 Spathilepia clonius
ATAGTGAGATTACGAATGAGATCCTGCAATTTAATATAATAAATAGAATTGGAGGCAAATAAACTGGTCGTTTTGTGACAGCAGGCCGTTGAATAAAATATTAAGGTTCGTAATAATTGGTAATTGATTATTTATGAATTAATCAATTGTACTAATTGTTCAAATCATTTTTATTTCACACCACATCTGAGAAATCATCACACAGGTGTAGTGAAACTAATATTAAGTGATCAGTGTTACAAGTCTACATCCAACAAAATATTTAGGCGCGATTATGAGTTCGGCACATTCTCGATAGTGATTACAGACTAAAATAAAACTAATTAAAGGTAATGCACTATGTACTATTATTACATAGATAATATATCCACACATATTCTAATTCAATGTAAATTTCCGTACTACGTATATCGACGTGTTTAATACGACCCGCGTAGCGGAGCTGTCACCATACCGGTCTGACACGCAGTGGGTTCCGGATTCGATCCCCGGTCAGACAGACAGAATGATGAATTTAGATTTCTGTTCTGGGTCTGGGTGTTTGTGTATTCGTCTCTGTGTCCATGATACCCACGATACAGTGAATCCTAGTGAGGGACTGTAAGTGTATAAATCGTCTGTCTGTAATACACATTCCTTGTCACAAGCAAAATACTTTTCAAATTTGCCGCGCTTTATATTCTCTTAGTTAAATTAAAGGAGTCAGGTAATGAAAATAAATACAACTGTTTTAGGCAAGTACTAATAATTTCAATAAAACACTTCAAGTAATTACAAACATATAAACAAAGAGTAATAAAGTGTTAATTAACAATAATAAACAATTTGAGAAGTTAGGGTTGATCCACATTGTGTTTTGGGATTGATTATCTGACACTGAATAAGGAACAATAATGTGAAGGCACTTAATTGGCTGGTCCAGAAATTAGATAAGATCAAGTAGTTTGGATATTTGATAAGTCTATTATACTTCAGCACATACCTATTAGTCTTATAGCATTTTGATAATTAACAACAACACGTCTATTATAATATTAATGTTGTGTTAATGACAAAGACCGTAAACCGCCCCACTATATTTATGTACGAATAGACGGCCTATAGCCCCTTTACACTAGGTAAATCTACTGGTCATTGTCCGAAAATGCTACATTTATTGCATTTTGCACCTTAAAGTGAGAATATCGCAAAACTTTACACCGCAATGTGGATCAACTCTTGTTCATAATAGAGGATTAAGTTTGCGATTAACTTGCAACAATTTCCTGTAGTCTATCATTAATAATTACAAAGTTTTTGTCTACATGGAATACAAAACAGCTTGGGACTGATCAATATCATCAATAATTTCTTGTTTAATTCGATGTTAAATTGTAGCATATCTGCTGAACAAACTTCCTTTTTATATAAATATAGTGCAAGTTACTAGCTTCTAATTAATTTATGTACGAAATGATATCATTTAAATAATAATAGTAAAAATAACCATGAAAAAAGACAATCCCAATGAATTTCTAGCCGGATCTTTTCAGTGAAGTTGTGTTTCGATCTGAAGAAAAAAGTGCCTCCGTGCTCGCTGCACTGACTGGTGTAATATTCGATTGTAACTAGCGAATTTGATCTTGGGATCCAGGGTGCATTTCAGTTAAGAAAATTTCGGAATTTAATTTGATATCCCGGGATCCTCGGATTAACAAAAGAAGGTTAAAAAATAATACAAAAACTTTCACGAAACGAAAGGCACTCATTTTGCAGACAATCCCGGAATCCGGAATTAGGAAAAAGGGGCCGAATCAAATTCTCTAGTTGAAACGCATTAAATTACGCCTAAACGTTGCAAGTCAATCTTCCTTAAACGAACATCTCATATATCTAAGGGGTGTCTCTAAACTATTTGCGATCAGACACATGAGGCAACTTTAAGGTATCAAATGAGTTTTATACTATTAATTTACCGATTTTATTGTTAATGACAACAGCCCCTTTAAATACGAAAATGTATAGCAGCTGCGAAGACACCTCTTAGATCAAATGTACCAAAATAATCTATATTTATACGACTTATGTCTAGAACAACTATAATTCTAATGAATTGACAATCATTCGATTTTGGGATAAAATTTATCACAAAAGATTTCATTATCAAATTTGACTTCAGGAAATAACGAAAAATATGAAATCACACCGCGTAAAGGAAAATAATTTAGAAACGGTAATCAAATACAATTTTACTTATAGCTAACATTTAGTGCGTATATAAAAAGAATTAACAATAATAAACTTTGAAAATTTGTATGAATACGTGAACAGTATTGAGAGGAACTTTCCAAACAGCTAATTATCTTGGCCGGTGGGAGGAAACGTAGGTTGGCATGCAGCCGCCTCGAATAATATAAAAAATCTGAATATAAGCATGCTTTTTTGATAGCTTGAATTAATGACGAAAAAGCTTAAACAGGCAAGAGACAAAATATGCCAAAGTTTAATATAATAAACATTATAAATGTACCCCCAAGAACTCCACATTCTTTTTATTTGGTAAAATGAAACAATTCTAGTTCAATTTTAATAGCTTCCGACCAGTCTTCGTTGGGAAACATTTCTAGCCAAATTAGAGTTGAACAGAACTTTTTCAGAGAGTCAAATGGAAAAAACAGCAATAGATATTTTCCTTGTTTTGTACCAAAATTGTATCATGTTGGATTGAAGCAAGGAAAAATCAATTCCTTAATCCAATACAAACATAAAACAGCATTTTTAAACGGACAATACAACGATTATGTAAAAACTATGACACAATAATAAATTAATTGATAACCAGGACAAATTTCTTTTTCATCGTGAGCGTTACAACCGAAACAATAACTTCGGAAAACATTTTTATATCAAAATGATTATAAATGCAACCAATTCATATATTTCTCAACAAAAAAATCCTCTTCAACATTACTAAAAACTTAAACATTCTTTCTGAGAAACCAAATCTAGGAATTTTCTTCCAACATTTTTTTTATTATTTATATTTTACACTAAAGCTATGAAACATGTATTCAAAATAAATGTTTTTATTGCTAATTATTACCTCATTATTTTTTATCACACTAAACCTTTATAGACTTCATTTATGTATCAAATGGCACCAGCTGTCAAAACAAAATTCAGTACATGATTTTAGGCAAATATTATCGCGGAATTGATACATTTTGGTATGTAACGGGTACTCACGATACAGTTCCAGTTCCGCCGTGACCACGATCCATGCAACTGGGTCGAAATATCGGCAACTAAGAAATCAAAACTTCGTATCGTGAGTACCCGTTACATACCAAAATGTATCAATTCCGCGATAATATTAGCCTAAAATCATATATTAAGTATATACTTCATTAAAAATGTATAAAAATAGTTAATACTAAAATCCACTACTTTGGACATTTAAATATGAGATGATGTCACATCCCTTGAAAAGAGAGACATAGAATAAAAGATCGTATTACGTAACTGGAGGTCATTTCGACTGAAGTTTCGTGGATTTTTTTTACAAGTAGCAATCGAGCATGTAGTCCACCTTATGTTAAATAGCTACTACCGCTCATAGACACCTGTAATCAACCTTTGTTAAGATTAAAGTTCTAGCTCACGTCGACCACAGATGCGTTGCTACCCTTGAGGATTAAGCTGGAATGTCTTGGATAATTATGTCTCCCTAAGCACACCCTTCGATCCGGCCACAGTTGAACATAGCAAAGCAAAAAAACTTCGGTTATTAGACAGAAATATTGCATCCGAAATCGAACCCCAAAAGGCACTTAAGAATGCTGGATGCACTTACGAATTTAATATTTGTTACAGTTTGCAAAAAAATGAGCAATTTCACCGCTAAAGTTAATCTCCTGTAGATTGTAGATTGTAGATCATTTGAATATGCATATGAAAAAAATAGGTGGCGGAATACTTTCCAACTAAAGAAATTACAGGTCATACGTCAGATCAATATAAAGAGACGATCTGACGAACGCGAGAATGACGTCCGAAATCCGTTAACAACGTAAACGGATGCATAGAATAAGCAATACGTTTGTTACTTCTACGACAAAAATTAAAATAGATTTCAACTCATGTTGGATTTAGACATATTTTACAAGCACATGACTGTGTGCTATTTAAACTAAAAGCTAGCCGTTTGCTGTCATATGGTTTTCCTATCCAATTTGTCATCAGCAAGGCGCTTCCCTCCCACGCCGTCTAGACTACACGTGGTTTCTTTAATTTGGAAGAAAAATTAGGTGCCGTTTATTCAACGATATATTTTGAAAATATCGAAGTAGGTAGGTATTACAAACTCCTCTTTCATGATGGTAATCGAGTTGGTGTACTTCTACGTCTGAACAAACGCAAAGTAGTACCTTAGAAATAAGCTGGAATGTCTCATATAGAAGGTATGAAAGGTGGTAGAGACAGTATGGTTCGAACGAGGAGGTACCACCACCACCACAGCAGTCTAGTTTAAATGGTGTGGTAACGGAGCTATACTTATCTGAAATGTCCTAACTTAGTCCCCCGGGGTAGCGACTCTTCTATGTCCTACCTTAGATATTACTCTAATACTATTTGGGGTTCATTACAGATGTCAATTTACATCAGGTGGACTGCATACTCGTTTGCCGCTTCTATAATTAAAAAAAACCTCTTACGTCACTCAAAAGATCGTCGTGTTTACATCACAAATACTTTTTCAGTTTGCAACGCTTCAACATAAAAACGGACATGTCGTAAAAATGAATACGCCGTAAAACTTTAACCTTTCAGAAGTAAACAAAGTTTGTAATAAAACTACCGGTTTTCAATACGGAACCTAAGTTTGAAGCGACGTTTACTACATGGCTGTTTACCTCGTTGCCTTGGCGCCGCGCCCGTAGCGAAATTTATGACTAGTTTTTTTATTGATGTAGCAAACTGGTCCTCTTCCTGGTGTTAAGTGGTCACAGTCGCCAATGAAGATCTCGCTAGCTATAATAGATCACAGACGCGTTCTTGGCCCTAACAACAAATTTTGAAGGCCCTATAAAAATACGACATTTCAAATTTACTTCTATATTCTTCAAGGTAAACAGAACTCTCGACTTACATACAGCAGAATTGGATGTAGGTGTCCGTTGAGCCTCTTAATCAGATTACTGGTTACCAGCCAACCGATTCCAGTTAAATGATTACCTAATGATAATAATCAGGTAGGACGACTGCTCTCGGAAATACTCAAACACTTACATAATAATATCAGTACACATCATACATACAATAGCCAACACCTGTTTGCTTGACTTTTTTTTATACGATTGAGTAGCGAACCATCTGATGGTAAGTGGCAACTGCCGCCCATGGACATTTGTGATCCACCCCAGATAAGACATAATCCCAACTAAAGTCGACCACAGATGCGTAGCTACCCCTGAAGACTACGTTGGAATGCCTCCTTAAGTTTATCTCCCTTACCACACCCTTCAAACCAGAACACAGCAGCGCTTAACACTGCTATTATTAGGCAGAAATAAATGTGACGGTGGTGCCACCGGAATCGAACTACAAAGGGTTCTACCACCTTCACTTTACATACAATTGCCAACAGCTGTTTGCTTGACGTTACGTATCAAATGCGATATGCCAGTCAAAAATCAAATGACAAGCTAAAACATATCGTAGATGGTATCGGTATATCGATAAATCGATCGATACTGTATGTTTTTGGACACTATCGATGTTATCATTATACTTGTCACTATATTTGTCCAACACTAATGTTAAATGTAAAGTTGTGAACGCTTGTGATACATGTGTCAATAGATAAAATCTGTAAGTACATCTATCTGTTACAACAGGCTAATCTACGAAATAGTTGAAGTCACTTTAGCAAATTATTGAGAATAAATTAAAGGCATTTAATTAGGATCCTTTTTCTTACTTAAAACGCTTTTAGAGTGAAAACTGCACAAATAATAATGCCGTACGGAGTGGTAGCTCCAGGTGCCCTTTGCGTTGCGTTGCTACCCCTGAGGACTAATTTGGAACACCCTTCGAACCAAAAATGGTAACACTGTTGTTGCTAGGCAGAAATAGATGTAACGGTGGTGCTTCCAGAGTCGAACCATAAAAGTCTCTACCATCTTGACATATATTATGGGCTAGCAAGAAAAACATTGTACTTAGCTTGGCTCTATTAAAAAGCTCGCATCGGCATCAACTGCTCCGAAACTAAATTTAAAATCACAGAATGCGCAAAAGTCAAGTGTTTATATGACAAGGCAGGTATAATATTCCGAAGGAATTCAGTTCATTGTATTATATTCAGTGCTAGTAGGCAAAGCTCAAGCATTTGCATTCTAAGCACAGTCAATAACATGAGCGATTGATGCATACTAAACAACTTTGCATTAATTTGCTGTTTTGAACCAAGTAAATAGACTACGTAATCGTGGTAAAATAGAATCAATTTTTTTTCTCATATTTATAACAAAAGCTAGATTTGGTGTAAACAGATATATGAGCATTACATATTTCAAAAATTGGAAATAGACGGACGGATTTTGGTTATGAGAGTAAATATAAATAAATTAGAATTAAATGTTTAGGCTTTTATAGTCAGTCCAAGATATTTTAAAAACCTACTTAACGACAGAGGCGGAAGTTTCGTCAGTTAGTGATTAATAGAGTCACTAAGGATTCGACCGCAGACGATCTTCAATATGCCACAAAAAGCTTAAAAATAACAGCTGGTTGCAGTAACACCACTAATACAGTTCATAAACAAATTATTTACCTTCATCTCCGGGACAGAAATGTAATCACAGAAACATTTTTACACTGGTTATACTCCCTTACTTGTGGAACTCGGGGAACGAACTAAGTTTTTTCTGTCCTTCACTTTATGAACGACGTCCTACTTACGTACCAAACTACCAATTCCCTTTACCTAAATACACTCGTCTTAAATTACACGAAAGCAATAACAGTATATATGATCATTTGCGAAATTGCGAGGGCCACTTCGAGGTGAGTGCGTCTGACGTCACTTGGCACGCTGGAACCAATTGGCGCTTTGGACTATTTTGACGGAAATGTGAGAATAGCTCAGGAATATACAAAACAATGAAAATGACAACGCTGTAACAAGTATGAGGCGAATTGACACATGAATTCGTTTGTTGCAAGACCTCATTTTGAAATATACAGGTTGATTTTATAAGTATACCTCCCGTTCATTTCTGTAGTGAAATATCCAACTACCTATATACGTAAATGGACCAGCTATTGTAAATACATTATTATAATACAGCTAGATACAGTAGATCCTTTGTAATAAGGTACAAGGCCTTAATTCTGTAGCTCTCAGCTAGTCAAGTGCAATATCAGACATCTATTAGAACATTACGGAAAACATTTTTTGTTAAATTGTACTAGTACACGAGCATGGAATAATCAAATAATAAATTCTAAATAAGACGGAAGAATTAATGAACTCTGTCACAAACACTTCGCTATCCCTGATAAAGAAATTGGATCGTCCTGACGTAGAAGCCTTACTCCTCAAAAACCACAACACAGCAACGCTATATTGCTGCTATGACGCAGTAATAAACACCTCAGTGGAGTTACAGCAAGCGGACATCAGAACTCTGCCCATTGACGTATCTCTAAGTGCAAAGCTGCATATTTCACCTACATGTTACACATGAACAAGCAATAGTAGCAATACGGACGTACGAAAGTTGAGACGCCGTCTGACGTCACTTGGCAGACTCCAGTCGCAACTCGCACTCCGTCTGGCGGAACGTGGAAATATCTCAAATAACTCGACACGCAAAACAATATGCCCACCACGTTTTTATTTCCAGAACGTCCCACGGTTGTTTATTGAAACATATCAAGTGCTGGACCAAGTTCAAGATCAAGAGCTTTCCGAATAACAGTGGAGAAATATTTTTATTAGGTTTCTTTCCTTGATAAAACGCATCTCACTGTCTGTTAATAACTCAAGCGCCTTTTCAATTTACATGATTGTTGTACTAATTATGTACTATCTGGCCAGATTTTTCGGCTACATTTTTAACTCATATTAAATAAATCAGGCGAACACACGGGCAAAAGTATAGTGAACATATCATATTAATATACGTGATCTACCTCACTTCTAAATAAGACGGTTAAAAGATCAGAACAAAATATGATGCACTAAATATGATGTACTTTCAATACAAAATTGGACTGAGTAGAGATTATTTGATTATTAGATTGATGTATTAGTCATAAGGATGGATGCCAACAAAGATTAACTGCCTGATAATAATTTTATTTTCGTTATTCAATAGATACCAAAAAAACAATGAAACGTCGAAATTGTGCTCATAAAACAGACATTTGACCCGAATTAAATAGACTAAATTTTGACTTAAAAACATGAATAAATAAACCATAAAATATTAAAGAAATATTTAATATGCATCGATCTTGAGTGTGACCATTTCATTTCAAATTCATGCTATAGTATCGCATCTGCCAGCACTACTTTCCAGATGTTACAATGAAGATACTCTGTACTGTACTGCCACGAATCTCGGCTTGCCATTCCTAAGTAGTGATTTTCGAAGTATATTATAAATTATTTATAACTTTCTTTAACAGTTAAGGAAACATCGTGAGAAAATCTACATGCTTTGATTCCCTGTAATGTTTATAAGGAGTGTTATAGCATACAAATTCACATTCAGCAACCATAGCTAATTGAACCTTTTTTTGATCTATTAGCTTTTGATTCACTACTAGTCATTCTCTAAATTTTCTAAGGTTTTTTACCTTTTGTTTGTCATATTCAATCGATTTTACTTCAAGTTTCACGCTACTATGTTCACGGAATCAATCCAATTAATTTGGTCATCAAGATGCTCCTTTTGTCTACCTGTAAACACCACTACAGGACCTTTCTTTTTCTTCAGTTTTCAATCATTAACCTTTCTAATCTAAAAACCCCCTATCCAATTGTAACAATACAATCCTTGTCCAGTAATGTGTTACAAGTAATGAATTACCAAAGTCATTGATGTCTTCCTCACAAATTTCATTTCAAATTTCGTGTGAGTATAACAAGAACAACTTGGTGACGTCACGTTTAATCTACGTAATGTACGTTTATCTTTTTATTGCGTCCATGAGTTGATGGAGGGATAAAGTTATCTTTTATGATGTCCATGTTGTGATGGCATTATTAAAAATGACAACACGCCGCCCTGTGGTGTTTATCGCCCCTTTATCGTTACTACTCTTGATGTTTACGTTAGCAACACGAGTATTAACATGTAATAATGAAAGAAATGGACTTGAATGTTACGAGGTGGTAAAACCGTTTGTGTATTTCTGCATAACAGCTGTGTTAAGCGCTGCTGTTTTGTGGTGTGAAGGGTGTGGTAAGTGTGACTTACTTTTCCGAGGCATTCCAACTTAGTCCTCAGGGGTAGCAACGCATCTGCGGTCGATCTCAGGTACAATTCTAGTCTTATCTGGGGTGGATTACAAATGTCCATGGGCGGCAGTTTTCACTTGCCCTCAGGTGGACTTCATGCTCGTTTGCTATTTCATCGTTTAAAAAAACAATACAAAAGTAATCATCTTATTTACGGTAACTATTCATAATATATTTAGTGAATTTGTTTCATAGAGTCAAGAAAATAAACATGTACCTAAGTTTAAAATTGCATGGGTATTATAACTGCAACATGTACTTGCTAAATGGAATCTATTTAATTGTCTATAATAACTTCCTCGTAAGTAAATGGATGTACTTCATATCCATAGCCTTACGGGCATACAAGGCTATATCGGAGGTATCATGGCCGTCTCAATATTGCATTTCTATAAATAGGACTAACAATTCGATCTTGTGCAGAGATTCTCAACATTTTGTGGCAAGATGTAACTGGACAGATCGTCTTGTAAAAAAACCTGTAAATTTACGTTACTAAAATAATAATAATTTACGGTAACTTTAGTTGGATAATATCGGTGTTACTGCTACAGTTGAAATCTAAACTGGTTATTCTAAAAAAGAAATTATCATTTCTAGCAAATATATGAAGATGCATATATGACACTCTTCGTAAAAAATAAGCACAAAAACGGACAAGAAGTTAGACTATACCCAGTTCCGACGACCACATAGGATATTAAATTGGTCCAGGTGTAACGGTAGTGTGCTTTGTACACAACAAAGCACGCTACGGTTAGCTCATTCAGCATCATTATTCATTTAAAAAATCAGTAGAACAATTCAGGAAACGACAGCTAACGGAGATAAAAACCAATTGACAATTGTGAATAGAGTTTTTTTTTCTTTATATAGTGGAGTAGCAAACAAGCATGCAGTCCACCTGATGGTAAGTGGCAACTGCCGCTCATGGACATTTGTGATCCACCCTAGATAAGACCAGAATCCCAACTGAAGTCGACCACAGATGCGTTGCTACCCCTGA
>DWRA01004762.1:0-10516 GCA_018250295.1 Spathilepia clonius
GTCCATGGGCGGCAGTTGCCACTCACCATCAGGTGGACTGCATGCTCGTTTGCTACTCCATCATATAAAAAAAAAGTCCTAGTAAATACGGCGATACCAAACTATCATCGCCGAGGGTCACAAGTCTGTGCACGTTATCGTTTGTGTATCAACTTACTGTCGCTCATATGTTACATATCTTAGCTCTCGCATCGCCGGTGCAAACGCAAAACGCAAAAGTCAAGAAGTTTAAACACGTATCATAAGACGCATCAACTCCAAGTAGTTTACTTTCGCGTATCTCATAAGCTGAAGGAGAATGGGAACTTAGCTTAGTGTCAGAAAATATCGAGTGAAGCACACGACATAAATAAACAAAGCTAACACAAGCAGCTAAAGCTTACCGCGGAAAGAGGAAAGTAAATGAAAGTTGCCGCGACTTGGGATTAGTTAGCGTGAATGAGGTAAGCTTGGAGGCGAGCGACACTAATGTTTAATTTCGAGGAAGAAAAAGTGTAAACGGGATATTGTGAAGGCAACTATTTGACTTTCTGAATGTGTGAGTAATTTACTGAGAGACTGCGTTTTTACGATTCAACTAGCTGGGGCTGAGCTTCGTGCGGGTGATAGTGTTGTTTTTTTTTATATTTAATGGTGTAGCAAACGAGCATGCAGTCCACCTGATGGTAAGTCTCAACTGCCGCCCATGAACATTTGTGATCCACCCCAGATAAGTCTAGAATGTTACCTGGGGTGGACCACAGATGCGTTACTGCTCCTGTGGACTAGGTTGGAGAATTTATCCGGGTTAAATACGCCGTACAGAGAGGTAGAAATAAAGATTTGAGCTCATGATAGCGCTGATTCGCAGACAAAACATCCGCATAAGAGTATTCATATGTGTAAAGTTCACACATATAAGTACTGCTAACGTTCTTCTTATTCAATGCTGAATGTAACTTTACCAGCACTATCTTCGGCTCTTCCCGACTGATATTAAATAACGTGTCGCGGTAAATCGGGTCTACTGTACACTTTTAGACTGCGAACACCTGCCTAAATCGAATTAGCATTCTGCAAGTGACAGAATGAAAGATCGTAGGAGACGTAGACAATTCTAAATTAGAATACCGATTAGTTCGTGAACATTGCCGCTATTAATAATAAATCTATCCAGTTTTTGCGTACCCAAGATTAATACTTGAAAACAGATATTTGAAGTCATCTGATAGATAGAAATTTATTTTTACCAGAAATTGTTAACTGTCGATCTTTGATGGCGAAACAATGGATAGATTATTAATAACGGGCGTCGGCGATGTCATTTTCAGCTGTTTATGTTGTACTATGTAACACTTAAAGATTTATGTGAAGTCCAGTGTTTGGCCGGAGTTGTAGACTATGTTTTATCTATGGGATATACGGAGGGCGCAGTCCACTCGATGGTAAGTGGCCATTGCCGCACATGGATGGCAACCAACATGACGTAGAGAGGTAGTAAAAAGTCGATCACATATTGTTGCGTCTCCTGAGGACTAAGACGATTACCTGATATGTAACTAAGCCGGCATTTACACCTTTTCACCGAAACATAAGAACTAGTTCACGCTAGAAATAAGCGTGGCGGCGGTGGCTTCTTATGTGGGTCACCTGGCATCCAGACTATGTTTAGACTATCGGCAGACTAACTTTTTTCGTGTTGAAACTGGTACCCGGAGTCGTCAGTTATTAATAAATCAATTTGTCCAATTTTTGTATATCAAAGATTGTAAGTTGACATCGTCTAGTACCGCTTAATAATCAATCTAGTTCCTTTGTCTACTAAAAAATGATTACTAAAATTTGATATTTGAAAATTTTAGCCTACAATTTCTTATAGGCTAAAATTGTGAAACATCGATCTGGAGGTAAGCAAATAACTTGGGTGGATATAATAAGTTTGTCAAATTTCGAACTTTGGTAGACACACATTGGATAATATAATAATAGCGAGCAATAGTTGTGGTCGAACGTTTCCGAATGCGCTACGAGACCGTGGTCTACGGACTACGGCCGTAGTAGCTACGTCGTTTGTTAAGGTTTTGATGTGTTGCTATCCTTGACCACAGGCCACAGATGTGTTATATGATTTTAGACTTATATTATCGCGGAATTAATACAATTTGTTATGTAACGGGTACTATCGATACGATGTTTTGATTTCTTGATTGCCAAGGATCGTGATCACCGGAACCGCCGTGACCACGATCCATGCAACTGGGTCGAAATATCGGCAATTAAGAAAGCAAAACATCGTATCGTAAGTACCCGTTACATAAAAAAATGCACAGATGTATTGCTATCCTTGAGGACAAAGTCGGAATGTCTCGGATAAGTAAGTCTCCTTACCACAGCCTTTAAAGCAGAAGCCAGCAGTGCTTAACACTCTTGTTATTAGGTCGAAATAGGGGGTTATTTGCTGTGGTTGGTGGAAATAGACTGCCATCAAACCACAAAGACTACATTTAGGATAAACATTGTTACGCTTTAAATATTCCTCTGCAATATGACAACGTGGAATAAACCCGCTCCTATTTTGCTTTAGAGCAAAAATATCACCAACTCAGAGTCAAGACTCAACTCCGAATAGCGGTGGAAACGCCGGACGTTCAATTTTAATTAATCGAAAGTTGGCGCGAGGAATCGAGTTGCCGGTTTGTTCAGCGCGTGAAGCTAACAAGTGTCAAATCGATTTCCAAGGGAACAATTGCTAAACTGCGTTACCGTTCCTTTACAATAACTAACAAGTTCTACAAGTAATCACGCACAATTCCTCGCTGTGATTGCTACGAATTTAGGGTTCCGTTAATGCTTTAATTACCATCACTCAGGTTTGATTAACATTGTTATTTGTCAAATTACGTTGCTGTATTTGAATTGAACGTTTCGCGATCAATTTATTGAA
Source organism: Spathilepia clonius (assembly GCA_018250295.1). NCBI lineage: Eukaryota > Metazoa > Arthropoda > Insecta > Lepidoptera > Hesperiidae > Spathilepia > Spathilepia clonius. The sequence goes on from DWRA01004762.1 coordinate 2,924, forward strand.
TTTTGAGTTAGTTCAATGCAACCAATTGGTAAATATTCCGACTTTAAAATACTTTCAAAATAATGAACTAATAGTGGTGTAAAAAGTTGTTTATTCACTCGTGTTTCTGACTTAATAGTTATCTATTACGAAGTTGAACGAAACATTCAATTTCAAAGCAATTTATGTTTCCTGTTGCTGCATGGAGACAGTCCTTTAATTAGTCGTTTAGTTGGTAGTTGCAAAATATAAATTCAACACGTACAGCGCAGGTGGAGTACTAAAGAAACCAATTAATTAAGCTCAATATAAATTAAAGTCGGTCTTCCTTCATTACACTATTTTTATAGTGTTAAAGCTTAATTAGTCAAGCATTATGAATGTTTTGAATATTCTTCAGTAATATTTTGAAAGGTAAGACCGTGTTTATGCTACAGTCATTGAACGTCGACACTTTTCTTTTTCGTATAATAGTGCATTTACATATTATAATCTTTTACACAAGAGCATTGAATAAATTATGATTTTTTATAAAAAAAAAACCATCTTTCTTTCTGATATTCATTTCGACGATTTTACGGAAATAGTATAGTAATAGTGCATTTATATCTATAGACATCGGAAATGGTTCGCGGCAAGACAAAATTATATTGTTTTGTACAATGAGTGCGTACGTATCTATATCTTCTATAACACGACCGTGGAACAACGGTATCTGCTAAAATATTCTATATAATACGATTTTGTCTGACACGATACGTTGAATATCTGTAGAATTAAATGGAGCATAATACATGTTGTTCAAGAGCAGTAATAGCCGACTGGTTCGAGCTACTATCGCTTGGAAGGTCCGTCGTTAGAATCCCAGGGACCTCTGATTTTTTCAAAGTTATATCCGCGTTATAAACTTAATATCATTTGCCACAGCGCTTAAAGAAAACGAGAAAAAGCCTACACGCTTGAGAATTAAAAAAAACTAAATGACGTCTATCAATTTGCACTCTACGCGCGCGTTGAACTAAAACCTAACTTTGACTTCGAGAGAAGTCCCAGCACTGGGACAATGATAGCTTGACGATGACGTATTGTACGATAAATCATTCGTCAACACAGAAAACTCTTCTACGCTTTAATTTCCCAGCGACAATGAGAGCGGAGTCAGCGACACATATTGCGGCGTGGGGCTTGTTAGCGAGCACCCGAATTGCGGTCACGCCGGGCTACCCGCCTACCTGCCTACCCGGCTGCCACCTCAAATACTTGTGCCTACAGATTACCCTTCTAATGGCAAACCTTTAATTATATTCCGGACGCGCCTCCTTACTACGCCCGTGAAGGAGTACGTGGTTGGCAGTTTTGTTCACAGTAACTGTGTATTCTCAGGTTTTTAGGGTTCTCTAGTCCAAATTGAGTCGCTATGTTTTTAATGTTAATCTGCAGAAGCTGAAGAAATTAATTTTGTTGTATGAAGAAAACATGATTTTGCAACGGAAGTTACTCTGTAGACAGACTTTTTGTAAGATATTCTGTAAAGTCTTAACATGGAACTTATTCTAAAAGACTTTATTAACAGAAACTAAGAAGACAGGATTGAAATTATTTTGAAGGGTCGCATGAAAGGTAAAGGAAATAATATTGGTTACTTTGTACAATAGCAATCTTTGTACGTAAATATTAAAAATCGTGTATGGGTTCGCATGCGGGCACCGCATGGGGAAATTCGCACATAAAACGGCATGCAGTTAAAAGCATTTTATCCACTAACTTTTGGTCTAGACCATTTTATTTCGTTTTGTCTGCTTCACAAAGGGATATTGAACACCTAGCGGTATTGTCTTTTATCCGATGGCAAAATACCATCGGCTGTTAAAACGTTAGACCGGGCACCATATTTTTCAACGAGCTCGTAAAATATTTTCCTTACGTGTTATGAACAATAGATAGAGTTTTTCAACCTTTTTCATGGCACCGTCCCCTCAATATGTGAAAATGTACTTTATTATGCTACAAATATGAAATCCGTAGATTACATAGTCTAATGATTATTAAATGAGCTGCTGAATACATTGCGAAGTTCCTACACATGTCCTTTAATTGGATAAAATTCTCTTAGTTAAATATCTTTTTGAATAGTTTTTATTGAAGCGGCCCCTAAAGGGTTGCGACCTAAAACCTCAATAAAACCGGAATAGAGTAACTCACGATGAAGTTTCATTGCGTTGTCGTTTGAATTTGCATAAAATTCGTTAAATTTTCCTTCCTCACGTGTACTCACTGAATGTAAGTGCAAATGCCGGTGAATGTCTGTGCATCCTGCATTAATTTGTCCATTGGCGTTCTCGTCTGCATTATTATTCGAAGCTTTGTACGATGTTGCGTTTCATACTACATTCTCTCTACTCGTTGAAGACTTTTAATAGAATGTTAAGTGTCATTGCTTACTATGTTACTATTTAAACGATCAGTTTTCATGTATTGAATGATTATTTAGGTATTTTTGGCCTTTTATCTCACGTAATAATAATGATTATTTATTTAGTCTATAAATAGACATGATATCTATGAATACTATGCTTTAATATACTGTCCAGAGCCTGGGATGAGCATTGAAATAAATAGAACAAATGACAACACACAAAACAATATCAAAAGAAATAAAAAATAAACAGTACAAAATACTAAGATACAAGAAAAAACACAAAGAGATTATTTATTGTTTTCGGGGACAAAATAAATTCATGAGATTGAACAATCTTAAACCGAACTTTACTGATAAATGCCCGAACCCAATTTAGAATTACCGCAAAAACGCAAATTAGTTGTATAGAATTTCTTTCGCGCAAAAAGTAGAAGTAATCGCTCATTGAACCAGCGTAATTAGGCGCGGCGCTGTACGCACACCTATTCTTTTTTCGTCGGCCCTCGAAAAGGTCAGGCTAATGCGCCTTCAGGCCTTAATCGTAATAGTCGTTTTTATCGAGCCCGACCTGATGAAAAATGGACAAAAGTTTTGATAAAAAGAACGCAAAATTTCAAATGATAGCAGCCTCTCGTCGCATTGTCTGTTCAGCTCGAAACTTTCTCTGATATTTTTCTCTATTCTTTATTTTCTTGTTCATTGCGGACAGTATGACGGCTCCGATTCTTATTATAGTTGGAAATTCAATACAAATGCGATTATATAAAAACATTTCATAAAATTAAAAGACGTCGCAACAGCTTGTAAGAAGATTCTCGTTTTACATTTATTTGGTCTTTCGTAATAATATTAAGTTAGAAAGTTCTCTGGTTGCGGTTTTCTCGTCAATATCACTTAATTTAGTGGAATGAAAGAGTCATTAATAATGTTAACAAATCTGTGATGGTATCTAGTTGTTTTTACAGTCTTAAGAACCTGTCCAAATCACGTTTTGCCGTATAATATTTTTATGGTTATAACATTGACCTAAGGAAGGTGGTAGAACCCTTCGTGGATTAGTTCTGGTGGCGGCACAGTTATACTCCAGGCACGTACCTCTCATTTTTCGAAGTTATGTGCGTATTATAAATTAATTATCAGTTTTTTGAAAAAAAAACGTTCTCAAAAAGTGTAATAAGTCTACCAATCCGCACTTGGCCAGCGCGGTGGTCTATGGCCTAACTCCTCTCACTCTGGGAGGAGACCCGTGCCCAGCAGTGGGACAGTAATGGGTTGACGATGATGATGAGACCATGCCAAAAGGTGTATTTAATCAAATTTTCGGCTTCATAAAAAACAAAATGGTCAGAGCACATTCTATAATCGGTCTTGTCATTCCTACAGTACCTATTAGTATCTCAATACTTAAACGTTCGTCCTAAAGTATAAACTATTATATGTTTAAATAGCAAAAAATAGCTTTTGAAATTACGCACGCAAGCAGGCAGAAAAAAAATAAAGTAAATTTCTATGAACTTAAAAACACTTCATTTTTATAACTTATCACAATAGACCACCATAAAAAACCACAATATCATTAAAGGTTAAAAAATGTATTTTTTTTTTCAAATTTCTTTTCTCAACCTAAAATCATATCATTAGAGTGTTGCTACAACACACGATCGAGAATAAAAGCTCTAGAGATGAGTGCCTGCCCCATATCGATTGCAGTCTCATTCGAATATAGGGGTTGATAACCTTCACGGCATAGCGAGGCCATGCCAAACATTACATGTGAAATAGAAGTTATCTGGCAATTTCAGATGTATAGCGTCGCTGGACAATGCACTGAACTCCGCTACCCGCATAAACCTCCCTTGTTGATGTTGCGAATTAACATACATTAACCCTCGAAACCTCATTGCTGGGTACGTGTGATTGTATTTACTGAGCGACCTGAAAGAGAATTTAAAATAATTTTATGTTAAAGTTTTGTTGGAAACTGTTTAGTTTATATTCTGCTATATTCACTTAAGAGAGATAAGAATCGTCTCATTATTATCTCATATTGATCTTGCTCTATTAAATAGAAAGTCTTGAAAGTGGTGTAAATGGAAAAAGGGATATGATCGGTGACGCAATAAATATTAAAAAACAAAAAACAAACGATAAACGTGAACTCATAAATGTAAGAAACACAACTTTCGTCGGTAAAATTTAACAGAATTAGAATTTTTTTAATTGCTTTTGGTAGCTAGCCGTAATAACTATATTGAGGTTTACTAAAAAAATAGAAAAAATTATCACTACTGCCGAACATTCTGTCTAGCGCCCCTTCTTCATAGCGAAACATTTTCCGAAGCGGTAGCTTGTTGAAATTAAAAAAGAGTTTTGTATGAATTAACTTTGAATAAATGATTTTCATTTCGTTGGAATTTTGACTACGGGCGAATTTCAACATAACATTTACATTCTCTTTTTCTGTTTTATTTGTCAACCGAGATTCTTTATGTTATTGGATAGCAACAAATGTGCTTTAGTATTCAATCAATCAGTCAATCAATCAATCAATCAATCAGTCGTGTTCAATTGTAACTATTGTACTGATTACGACCACGGGGCGAAAAGTAGTTTGCACAAAACTAGTAATGAAATGGAAATTACTTCATATCGCCTTAGTTTTACTGAGTAGCAGTATTTCCGAGAATGCCTGGAGACCTTGATAGCACGAGGTGGCACATTACCCACCACGTGACGTAGTAATGCGCAATTACCTCCATTGTTCCCAGCCCGCAACTAATTTAAATTGCAGAAATTTCAATTAATTGAATATTGCATCGTAACTTGTTAAATTCGAATTTACGGCGTACCTATGCATGAATCATGCGGTTTCGAAACGTGTTCGAGCTGAAAATTTAGATCACCAATTTAGATAATTTCTCGTCGTCGTCAATACTTTACTGTTCCAATGTTGGGCACGGGTCTCAAAGTGAGACAGGTTAGGCCATAGTCCACCACACCGACCAAGTGTGACTTGGTAGACTTCACATACTTTTGAAAAACATTTTTTTCAACGGATTTAGATATTTTCGTTTCCTGAGGCCGTTTTTCGTCACTGTTATTGCAAGTGATAATTAACTAATACGAAACTTCGAAAACGCAGAGATGTTGGCTCGGTATTTGAACCCCGGACAGTTTAGACAATTCCTCACGTGTAAATAAGTTGAAATAATTATTTGAGAGTCAGGAAACGCGCTGAAGGCATCGATATAGTGATAAACATCCGGGATCTCGCGAGCGGAAAGTAATTAGCCGCGTAGATTTCAAAACGGCATCTCAATTAACAGGACCAATCCCGATGAACCGTCGCTGTCGTCAAACGGAGGAAAAAGTAAATGGAATAATGGCAAGCCACCCTCATTTAAGGCGTTCTAGTACAAAACAAACCTAACAAAATCAACGCTTAGCGTGCCAACTGTGCGCCGCAGATACAATAGCAAAAACAAACCCGGACAGTGGGATGAGCGGAGGGGTACGCCGCATTGCACCAGTTGAATCTCGACCCCTTGACACCCCAGGGGCGCCCCCGTCCCCCTCGTCGCCCCTGGGGCCAAGGGGTACTTGTTGACGCACGTTCACATGGGATCGGAATGGTTACTGGATTGATTATGAAGAAAACACGAAGCAATGCGGTCATAGATTCTCCAATTACTTCAATGCGAAGCCACACATACGTACGTCATTCAGCCTAGTTTCAAACACTTCCCCTGATTATCAAGACCAAGCACGGAAAATATTGACAAAGAATAAGCGTTTATGCAAATACCAACGTATGTTCATCTAGTTATCTTACATTGTTATTCGTAAAAAATACGGTTTTCCTGTACGTTCGAATGAATAAGCAGGTTATTCCTTCACAATGGATGAGCAACATTGTTTACTGTACAAAATAAAGCTTTATTTATCCAACCCGATAATTTTGAATATACGAAAAGCTAAAGGCCGTTATTACAATCAATCTGTCCAATTTTTGCCTAAAAATCGAATTTTGACAATTACTGCCTTTTTTATACGATGGAGATGCAAACGAGCATGCGGTCCACCTGATGGTAAGTGGCAACTGCCACCCATGGACATTTGGGATCCACCCCAGATAAGATCAGAATCCCACCTGAAGTCGACCACAAATGCGTTGCTAGCCCTGAGGACTAGGTTGGAATGCCTTGTTAAGTTTATCTCCCTTACCACACCCGTCACTCCAGAACACAGCAGCGCTTAACACTGCTGTTATTAGGCCGAAATAAGTGTGGCGATGGTGCCGCCGGAGTCGAACTACAAAGGGTTCTACCACCACTAAAAACTAGAATTGTCTACTAGATATTATTGCCTACTAGAATTGTCAATTTTATTTGGTAGACAAAGTTGTATATATTCATTTTATGAACAACAGACGAAATGTAGCATAATATTATAATGCAAACGATTCACCGTCGCATACACATATTACGTACATAGCGCGATGGATCAAATTTTCGGAACATTGGCGTCGATTCGTAATGAGGGGAATGTTAAAACGTAGGTATAGAATACATGTCACTTTAAATAGGATGATTCCTACGGCCTGCTCGCTTGTACGCTTAATGTTTCACCCTATGTGCAGACCGACCAGCTGTGTCGGAGCCCGTCTGCTCTCACGATCACACACTTTCAGACCCTTTACGTACACTAAATTCGTATAACAACGTATACATAATACACAATACTGTATCTGTCGGACTCACTCATGTATAACACAAGTCTGCGATTTGATATTTTTGTCAGTAAAATATGGTATCGTGTCTTCTGATTTTTGTCGAATTATATTTGTACAAAGAGGCTAATAGAACATTAATAAATATAGATAGTGTTATTTAGCGATACTATTTCATTGCGTGACTCCCTAAACAATCGTTCAGTATTATTCAATATTATTTTAGCGTTAGAATGATGAATGGTACCAGTAATCCTAGGTAACGCTTCACTGAGCAATCACAAGCTTAATAGTTAAAAATACAGTCGAATTGGCAACCTCCTATTTTAGTCTATTGAAATATATCAAAGCACTGCGTGGTTTCAAATCATTACCCTAAAATACTAGGTACCTGATGAAAAATTGGAAAAATACGGCAAATTTAATTAAAGCCCTATTTGGTTGGCTCGACGGTGTTTGCACTTTC
>DWRA01004763.1:0-10516 GCA_018250295.1 Spathilepia clonius
GGTCTCTCTCTCTCTCTTTCTCTCTCTCTCTCTCTCTCTGTGTGTGTGTGTGTGTGTGTATGCGTGTGTGTGTGTGTGTGTGTATATATGTGTGTGAATATTTGACTTAGAAGTTACCAAAGTCCGCTTAAATAATTATATCCGTGTAATAACGGCAATGATAAGCGCTGCTGTGTTTGCTAGGTTCCAACCATTCTAACTCATCTCCCAATAGGCGCTCACATACATAAAATATACGTCTCTCTTACCTGTACTATTATGGTGAAGGAAAACGACGTGAGGAAGTCTAAACATCAGACTTCTTTAAAAACACAAGTTCTCAAAGGTGTGTGAAGTCCAACAATTCGCACTTGGTCAACGCGGCGGGGTACAGCCTAACCCCTCTCACTTTGAGAGGAAACCCATACCCAGTGAACAGTAATGGGTCGAAGACGGCGTCTCTCTTCAGTCTACCAACAACATCGAAATTCTGTAGGTAACATTGACATTATTTTATAACAGTAAGTGGCTGCTACCTCCCATAGACACTTGCATTCCTGAGCATACCTGAATGCAACCACAGATGTATTGCTACCGCTTAGGACTGAGTTGGAAAGTTGGAGTGTAAGCAGCGCTTAGAACTGCTGTTATGGCAGAAACAAGCGATGGTGCCGACGGAGTTAAACCATAAAGGCTTCTACCACCTTTCAAAAATATTACTTATTACATTACATAAAATCAAAACGAGAAACCGTTTACTCGCCAGCAATACGACAATAAACGCCATTAAGGCAGACGATAGACTTTTCAAGATATTTTCTCGATTTAACACTTGACTGCTAGAAAGTGAGGTAAATGAGCAAAAGTTATACTATATCATACAAATATATCATCTGGTTACTGTTGACAGAACGACTGGGCAAGTAAATACTTTACCTAGTTATAAGGAGGAAAAGTGTAAATATTTCTGTTCAACAAGAACAATTACATTATAATTCGTTTTAATAAGAATACATTAACTTCGCGAAAATTAACAATAAAATTACAATTCGTTTTTATAGCAACACTAGCTGACCCGGCAAACGTTGTTTTGCCTTATAAAAATGATTAAATCACTAAAATGGCTATAAAAAATAGAGATTGGTGATAAAAAAGTAAAAATGTAGGGTTGAATGTATTTTTAATGCCACATTGTAAAAAATAAAAAGAAAAATTTTCGTCTAAAAATTAAAAAAAAAATTAAGGGTGAACAACCCTTATCACTTAGGGGTATGAAAAATAAATGTTGGCCGATTCTCAGACCTATTGAATACGCATATAAAATGTAGTAAAAATCGGTAAAGCCGTTTCGGAGGAGTACGTTAACTAACATCGTGACATGGAAATTTTAAATATAAGATAAATAGAAAACGGGCTTGTCTGTACCGATACGAAGTTCTAGAAATATCTTTTTTCTTTTCTCAGGGTTCCGGTGACGTCAAATACCATTTAGGTACATACATCGAGAGGTTGAACCGCGTAACGAACAAGAACATTCGTTTGGCTGTCTGCGCGAATCCTTCCCACTTGGAAGCCGTAGACCCGGTCGTGCAAGGCAAGACCCGTGCTGAGCAGTTCTACAGAGGCGACAACGAAGGCAAGAAGGTAATAATCGCTCTGTAAATTTTTCGAAAATTAGTATTGCATGGACAAATATAGACGTATAAACATACCACAGATGTATTTATAATAAAGACTAATAAGGGTAAAAATAATAAGGGTAAAAAAAATCACCTCATAAAAAGCAGTAAAAAAGGTAAAGCAGAGGTTAATAAAAGATCGTCATTTACATCCTTTTTAAATATCACAGAGAAATATGTTTGGCTGCAGTCTATATTCAGAGTTCTGAGCAAAAAAAATGGCGCAGCTTATGACCAACATGTGATGTTTATTCGCTTATTAACCTTTTTTACATTGATTGAATTAGGACTAGATAAATTTTTTCGGCAGTACAATGTATATTTCGTACCCAGGTGATGTCCATCCTGCTCCACGGTGACGCTGCGTTCGCCGGCCAGGGCGTCGTGTTCGAGACCATGCACTTGTCGGACCTGCCCGCCTACACCACGCACGGCACCATCCACATCGTAGCCAACAACCAGATCGGCTTCACCACCGATCCCAGGCACTCCCGCTCGTCTGCTTATTGTACAGGTTGGTTGTGTGTTATTTATGCACGTTGTTAATTATTAATTGTATGAATCGAAAGAACCAAAGATCGAAATTTTCGGTTTCTGTGTACCAAACTTCGATCTTTGATAGGCATAAAATATACAGATTGGATTCTTTACGGGTGCTATAGGTCTTTTACTAAGAAGCAAATTAACATGATGTGGTCTACTTGATGATAAGTGGCAAGTGCAGTTTTCGGATACCAGTGTACATCCAAATAAGTTGAGAATCTTAGCTGAACTTGATTACAGGTGAATATAAAGTTTTAAGAATAAAGTTCTAATGCCTCTTGCAGACATGTGCCCTGATATACAATCTTTCATAATAGAAATCAAAGCTTTGGATCTCCAAAGAGCTTTCATAAATAAAATTATAAATCCTGATAATAGATAACAATACCTGCTTCATTGACATAAATTTCAGTATAGTGATTTTGTCTCCTCTTTTTGTTTAACACACATAACACTTCGATTAAGTTAGATATCTGTAATCCTTGACGTGGGATTCCGAGTATCTCGTCACTTCCAATACAATATTTTACTACTAGCATATGTAAACCCAATTATGATGTAACCAGACGTGGCCCGCGTGGTGAACGCGCCGATCTTCCACGTGAACAGCGACAACCCGGAGGCCGTGATGCACGTGTGCAACGTGGCGGCGGAGTGGCGCGCCACCTTCCACAAGGACGTGGTCATCGACATCGTGAGCTACCGCCGCAACGGACACAACGAGGTCGACGAGCCCATGTTCACGCAGCCGCTCATGTACCAGAAGATCCGCAAGACTAAGCCCGGTTTGTTGATTGTTTGTGGCTTTTGATTGCTGGTACGTTTAATGGCATACTAAAGTATATAGAAACATATAGAAACGTACAGACAGTTTGGTTTTATATAATTTGAATCGAATTGTTTACTCATGATTGAAATTTTAAAATTATTTTAGTACTTAAATATAAAAAGCTGAATTATTTTAATTATTTCCCAATTATGGTAATTTTTTATTTCATTTCTTTATATATCCTGCTTAAAAATAATATATTTACATATGCCCAATACACTTTGCACAGCATAAGTAACTTACGTTACTCGGATGAGCTATTATGAAAAATAATATTTTTGCAACATTTTTGACCTAGCTTGAGCTATTAACTTTTATTTACTAGTGCTGGAGAAATACGCCGATCAGCTGATCGCCGAGGGTGTAGTCACCGCCGAAGAAGTGAAGGATGTGAAGGACAAATACGACAAAATCTGCGAAGACGCGTACAACCAAGCCAAGCAGGAAACTCACATCAAGTACAAGGATTGGCTCGACTCTCCCTGGTCCGGCTTCTTTGAGGGCAAGGACCCACTTAAGGTGAGTTAGTATGATATATTTTACATAATGATAAACAAAATATATGTTTCACTGCGGACATAATATATATGATTTTGATGTTTTTTAAGTTATGGTTTCAAATATTTAATGTATGTACAAATTAAGCTCTGTATACCTATATAGTTGATGTTCTTTTAAGAGTTGGTAGAACCTCTTTTTTCAACTCTGGAGGCGCCACCGTTACACGTTTTTCTGTCTTGTAGTAGTTTCGTGTTTCAACTTAATCCTTATGGGGGGTAACAAGGTATCTCGGGTCATGTCAGTCAGTAATCTTATCTGGAGTCGATTATAGATATCCGTGGAAGGCGTTAGCCATTTTTCGTTAGGTTGTTAGTTAGTTAGGTTAGTTTGGTACTTCCATATTGTTAAAGTAAAGAGTCTCTGCCATAACTGTCGTATCAAATCGAATCGGCGCATCATACGATATACGTTTTTGTATTCAGATGTCGAACACTGGTGTGGTGGAGGAGACCCTTGTCCACATCGGCAAGCGCTTCTCGTCGCCGCCCCCCAACGCGGCCGAGTTCGAGATCCACAAGGGTCTGCTGCGTATCCTCAAGTCGCGCATGGAGATGGTCGAGAACCGCACCGTGGACTGGGCGCTGGCCGAGGCGATGGCCTTCGGCTCCTTGTTGAAGGAAGGCATCCACGTCAGGTTGTCCGGAGAGGACGTCGAGCGAGGCACGTTCTCCCATAGGTAAGAAGAAATCCATTTAAATTTAAAAAAACTTCACAAAATGTATTTGGAGTACAAAGTATTTTAATTTCAAATTTAAAGTATCTAGCGTTCATTTTTATTGTTATAGTGTTTCTTCATTTCCTGTGATCATTATAACAAATTGATTAAACAGCTATTATAAAGTGTGGGTCAGGAGCATTAATATCACATCTACAAACATCTAGACATTAGAAACTATGGTTCAAAATAACTATCTATCTTCAATTTTTGTAATCAGTAGCTATATCTGAACTGTTTGGTACTGCATGAATTTTGTCATATATGTTGTTAGAACCATTTATTTTATTTTATACCTTTTGTCTACAGACATCATGTTCTGCACCACCAGAAGGTGGACAAGGCTACCTACTGTGCTCTCGCTCACCTGTACCCAGATCAGGCTCCCTACACTGTTTGCAACAGCTCGCTTTCTGAATACGGTATGATATAAAATTAAAATTAAAAAAGAATGTGATGGAGGAGCGAAATGATTTACTAAAAGACTTTTGACTTTTTATTACAATGGACCATTTAATAAAATGTTTTGCAATGGAGCACCAAATTCTTGGTAGTAAAAGTGGATACCATTGTTCATTTTAACGAGTAGTAATTAAAACCTACCTAGATCACTTCTAAAACAGCTGGACTACTGTCATAGTTTCGGGAAATGTTATCTATTTCATCTTTATTATTACTTTATCGTCGTAACTCTTGTCTTGCCAGGTTAAAATTAATTGTTCCACATTGAATTTGACGCAAAAAAATACAATTGAATCAATTGTCCCAGGCGTGCTCGGCTTCGAAGTGGGCTACTCGGTGACGAACCCGAACGCGCTGGTGCTGTGGGAGGCGCAGTTCGGCGACTTCAACAACGTGGCGCAGTGCATCATCGACCAGTTCATCTCCAGCGGACAGGCCAAGTGGGTGCGCCAGTCCGGCATCGTGCTGCTGCAGCCGCACGGCATGGAGGGCATGGTGAGTACAACGTGTACACACAAACAAGCGTACACATATGTTTTGTTAGACCTCCGTGCAAAGGATAAAAATGGGAACCTCTTACAAGTTTCCATTGTCAATTCGTTTGTCACAGGACCTTTATCTCTTGAAGTGTATATGTATAAGTGGACCTACTTATGCAAACAGGAACCAATCCACACGACAGTTTTGAGAAAAAGCCATTTTTGTCAAAATTTTGTATACTGTAAAATTTTAGCTTATTTTTAATAAAACCTATTTACAATATTGCACAAGATAATTTGTTCTATGTATATAAATACAATATTGTTGAAAATCAGCAACATTTTTAATGATTTTAGCATGTGTGTGGATTGGTTCCTGTCTGAATAAGTAGGTCCAAATGTGAATAGATAAATATGTACTTAATTTTTTTTTATGAAGTGTGTAATTGCTATAGCTATTATAACAACAAATATTAATAATAAAAAAAACATAAAAATTTGGGTTTCTGTGGTTCGCCAATTATTATTTGCAGTTAATATTGCAGTACACATATCGTCAATTTGACATACATTGTTCTTAGTAATATTCTATAATTGTCAAAGAAAGAAATTGAATCTTGTAAAAAATTTGGACGCTATTACGCTAGGATGTGATTCATTTCCTTAGTCCTCAAATAAATCTGTTGTAATTGTAATTTCGAATTTAATTAAGCATATATATAATATTTTAGTACTTTTAAATGTATGTTAATAAATATGGTTTTTAATTCTGATAGGGTCCTGAGCACTCTTCAGCTCGTCTGGAACGTTTCCTGCAGATGAGCGCCGACGATCCCGACTACATGCCGCCTGAGAGCCCTGACTACGAAGGTTTGTCATTATAATGTGATCAAAATTAATTACAGTAATTGAGATGACTTAGTCACAATTTACCACATTCATTTTCGTCACTTTGTAGTTACCAAGTATTTGAAATAAAATTGTGATTAGCGTAATTCGAATGTAGCTTCTCTGCAAAATAGGGTTACTTTAGAGTTAATATAATTAATTTAATCCCAATCCGGAATTTGAAATACAGTCCCGAGATGCTCAACAAAGGCCCCATTTACATCTGTATAGCAAAATATTGTCTATGTCTAACACTATCCATTTTTGTAGGTAATAAACGAGACCTAACCAGAATATGCACTTTTTTTTCTTGAGATATTTCTAACGTTGCTTCAATCGTGTATCGTGTACAGTGCGTCAGCTCCACGACTGCAACTGGATCGTGGCGAACTGCTCGTCGCCCGCATCTTACTTCCACATCCTGCGGCGGCAGATCGCGTTGCCGTTCCGCAAGCCGCTCATCCTCATGACGCCCAAGTCGCTGCTGCGTCATCCCGAGTGCAAGTCCTCCTTCGACGACATGAACGATGGCACCGCTTTCAAGAGGTGAGTGATAAACTTATAGAGAATATTTACATATGTAGACGACTCTTAATGCAAGGAATGTGATGAAATTTTCTTTTATATTTTATTAGTCGAATAGTTCTGATAAATGATAAAATTAATAATATTTACTCCTTACTTCACAAGGATTTTTCATAATTTGTAATTGTTGAAATAAGATGTAACGACGGCATATTGGAGTGTAGATTGTTGTATGTTAGTACTTGCGATGTTCTGTGTTTTAATTTTAAGTCTTACTAAAATTAATATAGTCGAAAGAGAGAGTAGTTAGAATTGACTGTAAATAGGTGTAGAGTAAGTTGGAACCGAATTGATAAAAAAAAAATGGAATTTCATATTTTGTTGTCTCCCAGATACGTGTTCGACTTTAATTCGAAAACTTTTAACTTAAGTCATCAATTTTGTTGGTCTTCCTAGATATTTTACATTTGTATATAAAGTTTAACTATATATATTTTCTGTCTGTGCGTTTAGAGTGATCCCCGAGGAGGGCGTGGCGGCGCAGAACCCGCAGAACGTGCGCAAGGTGTCGTTCTGCTCGGGCCGCGTGTACTACGACCTGCTCAAGGAACGCCGCGAGAGGGGACTTGAGAAGGACATCGCTATTGTTCGGTTAGTACTATTGCAGTGTAACTAAATATTAACCTTTAGTAGGAATTATTTTGTGATTTGCGTTTGGGTTAATGATATGCATGGTTGTGACCAAGTAAAATCAAATGAGTGAAAGATAGTTTGCTACTTCCCTCTCATAGAACAATATGTTATTTGCTATTTGTTCAAATAGTGCGGTTTGGATTATGAAGATAATTTATGCTTAATTATTTTATAGTGTTTCTGTTTGTTTTCGAGTTATAAATTTCTTGTTATAAAATAGTTTTTTTTTAAAGTATTGTTAGAATGAATTCAAGTGTTTTACCATAGTTTCTTATGAACAAACCAGTATTTTGGCATTGTGCTAATACACAGACTAGCAAATAAAGTTAAAGATATTCTAAAATCACAAGTATTTAATTCAATTTATATACATTTAATCACGACATCATTAATAATCATCATATGTAAATTTTACGACGTTTTATAACGTACGTTATTGGTCAACAGAGTGGAACAAATTTCGCCGTTCCCGTACGACTTGATCAAGGCGGAGGTGGCGAAGTACCCGAACGCGCAGCTGGTGTGGAGCCAGGAGGAGCACAAGAACATGGGCTCCTGGAGCTACATCGAGCCAAGGTTCCGCACGCTCTTGCAAAACCAGAAACACATCAGGTACGTACTATAATATGTATACGTAATACCCAATAAGTATTCGCCTGTTCTGGTGGGTTTGGTCCATTCTAAGGTCTTTCTAAGACCAGCGCTAAAGTACTTGGCTGTGCGTGTTGAGATTTTATTGTTAGTCGTTAAATTACTTCCGAAAAGTTCGCATGTATTTAATCTGTAGGATTTCTAAGAAAGTTTATTACATCAATCTTTAAAAATTGTTGAAGCGAAATCTTTTCGAATTTACAACGATGAATGTAATTCCTACACATATTACAAATTACTAACGTTTAATTGAGGATACTTGTCCATAATTTATTACAATACCAATGTATAGCTGTCGTAAAAGAAAAGTTTGCAGTTTGAATTGTACATACAGGGCGTTCATGACATATAGTGACACAGCACTTTTACACTTTTTTGTTGCTATTTTACTAACATTCGTAGTGCCATAACCCAAAGCCATTGGTTGCAGGGCAAAGTCCCAATCGCAAGGGGGTTGGTTTAGTCAGCTCCTCGGCAGGAGTGAGTCCTCACAGACTGACTCAGACAAACACGCCGAAGTGGAGACTGTGGCACGCACCATTAGGTGAGACCCCCGTAGATGCATATGCCATGTGTTAACACGCTTCTGTGTTTCTCTGCCATCACCGCTATTCCTTTTTGCACGTTAATTAATCAATATACTATAAATTATACTTATTCACGATATTTATTACATGTGGAACAAAATAATGGATACCTACTAAAAATCAATCTAAAATTAATATTAGTCTGTACGTTATTACATGAAAGCGTACTCGCGAAATGATTTTGTGATTCAGTTACATTCTTGGCTTGAACCATTATTTTGCAAACGATTTGCGTTTCAGATTTTAGTTACGCTCGGTATCATTTCATGCGAACACATTCAAACTGCAAGCTTCGTGTACCATAAGCCATGAAGGGATGGATTGTCGGATGGTCTATTATTAATTTGTAACTATTGGTATGTAATTGCATGTATGGTTGTAGCTACAACGGGCGCGCCACGGCCGCGTCGCCCGCGACGGGCTCGAAGGCCGCCCACAACAAGGAGCTGAAGAACCTTCTCGACGAGTTTTGCATCCTATAAATTATCTGCACTCAAATAAATATATCACTACAAAAATAGCAAACCACCGTTATAAAGTGTAGTAGATGAAACGATCGTTTGCCATCTTAGGATTGAAAATATTTATTATGTTCAAACGTAAACGTTAAATTTGTGACTATTATTTTATGTTCAAATAATTTTCAATGTTACTGTCAGTATTTTTCAATAATTCTCTTCAGGATTAGGTAGTTTGTTTAGATAAATTCTTATTTATTAATTAAATGTAGCATAATACGTGATTCGCTAATTTATTTATTATTAAATGTTAAAGCAATACAACTTAGTGTCACGTAGTGTTCCTTCAATGAGATGTAGTGTTGATTTCTGTATATAAATACCAACAAGTAGTTTGTTTAAGTTCTATCTAAATCAATGGTGATGTACCGCTATCGTAAGTGCTACGTACTTTGACTAGTCTGTGACGTACTAGGGCTACTACTATATTTTGTTTTGTTGGTGAGATTTAAAAAAATCTTCCTTAAATGTTAAATTATATTGTAGCCAGTTGTAATATTTTTGTGCAGCACTCGTATAACGATATTGTATGAGATATTATTAGTTAGTAATAAATAATAACTACTTTAGACACGAATAAATCGGATACGTAACTTTATCTCTATTATGTTTTCTTATCGGCTTCCTATACTTGATTGAAGTCGGTCGTTAATGGAATAAGTGACATGTCCATTGTGTTATATCACAAAGGCGTTAAATTTAAAGTAATTTGGCATTAGACTTAGAAAATCTAAAATAACTGCTTATTTTACCAGGCTATTCTATCTGGTGCGAAGTTTTATTACCATAAAGCCGTTTTTGTTATGATTCCATTAACTAACGAGTTCAAAAGTATGAACATGTTTATAGTTACCGCCGTCACGCGGCTCATTGTAAGGAGTAACACCAAATCAATGCGTACTACTATTCTAATTAAATTTCGCTTTCCATGTCGTTGCCTAATCTGTATGTAGAATTAATAACTTCATGTTGTAAGTACCTCTATTTATTAATTTATTAGAAAAAATGTCAGTAACGTAGAATTTTGAGACACTGAATTTTCTCGTTTCGAACGGTAAATATATTGAATTGTTCGAGCTACGTTGCTTTGGAACACTATTCGCATGTATTATATGCACACTTTTATTGTTATATAATTTGGATCTTCACGTATTTTGGATTATCGCTCAGGTATGTTGGTGAAAGAATGATAGAGATTTAAGAATGATAACGGATAGCATGACAGGTACAAGTTTGGTAGGTAACCTGAGCCAATTTATTAATTCATATTATGTTAGTTTGATCTAGTTACCTATTACAAATAAACATATATTCAAATTATACGGAGTTTATTTTAGTATCCAATACTGAGTCCTATATATGTTTTATGGTGTAGACATAATAAACACTATTTTTTTTTTTTTTTTT
>DWRA01004764.1:0-10514 GCA_018250295.1 Spathilepia clonius
AATTGGACCTACTTATGCAAACAGGAACCAATCCACACAACGACAGTTTTGAGAAAAAGACATTTTTGTCAAAATTTAGTACACTGTAAAATTTTAGGTTATTTTTAATAAAATCTATTTACAATATTGCACAAATTAATTTGTTCTATGTATATAAATATAATATTGTTGAAAATCATCAACATTTTTAATGATTTTGGCATGGGTGTGGATTGGTTCCTGTTTGCATAAGCAGGACCAATTATAAATATGCATTCGGTAGAAAATAATTTCGGCAGCAACAGAACAGAACTGTCAATATTTTTTCTATATTACGGTGGTAGGAGTAGGAGTAGGAGTAAACAAACAGTACATGGTCCTAAATAATAAGTTGTTTTTACATTCTTTTTTAAATCGTAGTGCGTTATTATGTTTTGTTTGTATGTTTGCTCCGTTTCAAATGCACCATTATTGTAAACGGCCGCACCGCCACTGTCGTCAATATGACTTTGTCTGTACTGACTGAACTGGCTTGAAAAGTGATGTACCCATATTTGTTATTTAGTAATAAATATTATCTTTAATTGTATCTTCGTGGTAGGTATTTTTACTCTGCTGCAATGCAATTATTGATGATCAAAATATTTAAATGTGTTTTGTAATTATGTCCTATGTCCTGCGTAAAAATGTGCACAGTTTAAACTATAGGTTAAAACAAAAATAAACTTCTAACGCAAGACGTAGTTAATGTGCTGCTCAGTCGCTTAAAGAGTAAAATATTATGTTTTTAATATCATTCAAAAGAAAGCAAGTTCGTTTTACAGTCTTATGCATATCAAAATCCATATTACTGTCTTGTTAAGTGTCTATTTGATTAGTTCGTCTTTGGTTTTAATGAACTGAAATAATTATAGAAAATTAACATTAGAGTAATAAAGTTTAGTTGAATAAACATCCCATAAAATGATTTGTTATTTGTAATTAATGGTACTTGTTTTAGCTTTAGCGTAATTGTTATAGTGTAAATGTTGAATATTTATGAATGTGACGTAAACATTCTTTGTTCATAATAATTATGGCTTAGTTTAAGAATCACTGAAGGGACTATGTTATACAGGAGCATAGAACAAAATGTTGATAGTGATGTGAAAATAAATGGGTAGTAACAATGTTAACAAAATATTGGTCGCCTTAAAAATAATTTTCTCATTACTTAAGACAAGGTGAGTAATTGAGCCTGGGGAGCGGAGAACTATAAGAGAAAATGAAATTTGCTTTAAGGAACCATAAAATTGTTTCCATTTTAGAGATAACAAAACATAGCGTTTAGAGTTTTAGATGAGTATACATGTGACATTGGAATTTTTCAAAAGTATTTTACTGCAAGAAATGCTTGGTTCCTTAGAAAAAAATATTTATACTTTTAAATTTCCTCCACTGATCAGTCTCAATTGCCCACACTGTATAGTCATGTATACTTATTTTGTAGTAGTCTGTGAAAACCACCTATAGATAATAATTGCTATCAAAATGTCAGGTTTTATATTGTTTTCTTACTTAAAGTTTTCAGCCTTGTTATTTAATATGCTTTCATACGTGGAACTAATGTAAGTGTGCTAGCTAAGTCAAAGTTACAATATCACTGTAAGAAAAACCTTTCTGACAAAGGGAAATTAAAAATTGTACAAACAGGCCTTATTTGGCTTTGGAGGTGCACTTTTATTATTCATTAAAGAAAGATTCTGAGACAAGATAAGGCATGTTTTAAGTTTTAAAAAGTCTGTTGTTTGTTTATTGTCGAGCTTATATATTTATGATGCTTTTGTTGTAAAGATCTATATTTGTTATAAATATACTTTTTAAAAGCCGTCGTGTTATAATTTGGATTTCTCGTTCCCAATGACTACTGAAATACAAATACCTACCTAAATTTTATGTAGCATAAGCAACACTTCGTTATTACGAAATATTTAATGTATTTTAAAATAATTAAAGGATTTTGTAAATAGAAAAAGTGAAATATTTCCTAAAATGAATCTAACTGGTGTTTCCATTAAGACCAATTAGAGCCGACAAGAAATCTTGCGTATGAGATACAAATACGATATTACTATACTCGAATTACAACGATGTACTTAGCATGTAAAGCTCTCTTTTTTTATTTGTGAAGTTTGCTACCACAGTCTTTTTGTTGAGAGAAAATTTGAATTTGGCGCGTATGTGAGTGCGAGCGAGAAGCAACGTACAGGTAACAGCAATACAGCATGGCCGGGTTTCATTATGGCACCCGAAGTAAATTACTCCAACGCTAGCAAATGTGGATGAGACTTGATGATTTCAAATTATAGGGAGACTAATTGATCGATATTCAACTCGACATTACCTGATTTAATTGTAATGTTTAATAAAATATTGGACTATCTTCTCATTCTATATAAACATATGTCTAAATTTTATTAAAAAAAAAACATAAATTACATAGAAATTATAGGACGTAAAATGAAATCATTTAAGTACTCCTAAAACAAAAGTAGAATTGAACTATGTGGCATTACGATCAGTAAGAGATTTTGACAAAGAGACACGATTTTGTTCATTTTATAGTCACGGTTTTACACTGAGACCAGGAATTAAAAAATCTGCGTACACATTAAATGTCTTACCTCAATATTTTTGTATTTACAGATGGAGAAAATAAGACAAGTCCACGTAATACGTTGTTAAATTTTATTTTATTTCAAAATTTATCATAAAATTACCTGTCATATTTTACCAGGTGAACTTAAAATCAAAAAGCAGGCATATCAACATCTACTTACATCCGCAACTTTTTATCAGCGATATTATTATCAACTCGATGTTATATAACTTGAACCTGTGTCGCTATCGCCATCCCTTTCTCTCGGAGCTCCGATTATTTCAAACGAGCCCCCGCCGTACGCGGGAGAGAGAGAGAGTAGATATTGCATTAAATTTCGATCCTATTCTGTAATGTTTTGTCCAATCGCGTCCGATCTTTGCGTGTTCCGGTTCTTTGTCATCAATGGGTTGCCGGGCGAGTCCATTTCGAGTGCCACTCGAAAACGTTTTACGCGATATTTGAGCTAGTTTTCGAGCAAAAAGTCATCTTAAAACACTTCCTCGACCGCCGCCTAAATGACGGATAGAGAATCTCGTCTCGAGGAGTAGTATTTAGCGCCATCGCTTTTAGGCCCTTTCGGCATTAATGAGTCGTACCCACTTCAGCTGACTGCGTCGTACGCAAGGCTACTCTAACTAAACTAGTAGTAGTCCGGCGTTCGAGGGAGGCGGTCGGGTGTTCGCTCGCGGAAGTGATATGCGGATATGTTATTGAATTGAGGGTTAAAATGTTTTCGGAACGTTTACCATAGGCGTGAGGGCGTCCAGTTTCGTGTCGGGTCGCGTTCGGTAGCGCGAGTTCGCGGGTCGGCGACGGCCGGCCACGGCGCGAGTGATTCCGGTGGAGGGACCGGCGAGCCGAGGCTCAATAATGCTCAAATTTCTGACTCACAAGCTGCGAACGCATTCGTTGAATGAGGAGAACGTTTCCGAGAAGGTGGGTGTCGCTGCGGCCCGGCCGGCTCCGCGCCGCGAAGGTCACAGCGCCAACAGAAAATGGCCGCCTCGCTCGCGAGAACAAAGGAGCGGAACGATCGCCGGCTCCCGAGCCGCGCCGCTCGGCCCGCTCTGCTCGGGGCGGAGCGGGCCGGGCGGCGGCCGCAGGCTGAGCTGCTCTTGTTGTTGCAGGTGGAGGAGCGGGACTCCGGCACCGAGTCGGACGACGAGGCGGAGCGCACCGACACCGGTGAGTAGACGGGACAGGCAGCGCCGCGCACCACGTAGCCGCTACGCACGCTCACGCTCGCCGGCCGGCTCGAGTTTACGTTGACCTCGTCGTAACAAATTTACTACTCGCCGATAACCGCGATGCTCCGATGCTCCGTATTCTACCTAAACCGTTTGACCGATTACGTCGATCTCGTCCAATTTGCAACCGAGCCGTGCCGTGCCGTGCCTCGATTCTGTCGACAAAAAAAACAAACACGAATAAGTATGCGGCTATACGTTTATAAGCGTGTTTAGAATCTAATTAGCATACTCGCCTAGCAGTCTTGACTATAATTATGCTAAACATTGTAGGTGCCCAGAACATTATTGTTTATTTGCAACTAAGATGACCATACCGATGGATAATTTCATTAAATGGCGGTAATGATATGATGAAATGACGATAACGTTAGATATTCCAAAGATAGGAACGTTTTCTTTGTTCAACTAGTTCGACCTTGGGGCGTGACCTTGAACTTAGACAATCGAAATGTGTATGTGTACGCCGCATACGGTGTCATTGTGATTCAATCAGGGAGGTAGCTGTTCAGCAAGCCATCGTACTTTTCTGAAAGTAGTAATTCCTTATGTGCGTGCCATGGGTCGGAGGAAAACGACACCAGATTTTTGAAATACTCTTGACATACAAATTACACTTATAGTTAAGGCTTTAACTACAATCTGGCACAATTGTTATGTTGTCAAGGGCCTACCGAACCTGAAAACTGTTAACTGAAATCTGTTCACATTTGAAGTGAGTCGAATGAAAATTTCGTCATCGCCTTCGCACCTACAAACATGCGGTATTTTTCGTTTCTTTGCTTTTTTTCTTCCTCTTATTTGAAGACTGTTCTGTAAAATGAGACAGGTTTACGTACAACTTGGTATGCCCTCATTGAAACTATAAATATTTCCAAGCTGGTAGAACGAAAGTGGGTTGACATAAGTACTACTGGTACATCTACTTCTAGCAGGAAGCAGTTCTTGCGTTTCGGTAAAAAGCTGTTCGTGCCCTGACTTACGTTTGAGGTAACCATCTTAGTACTCAGGAGTGACAGCTCATCTGTGATCGGCTTCAGATAGAATTCCTGTTTTATACGGAGTAGGTACAGATGTCTATTGTTGGCCGTAACCACTCACCATCAGGTGGACTGTATGCTTGTTTGCTACTTTGCACTTAGATTTTCTTGAGTTAAGTTTGTTATCAACAAAATTTTATTAGAAACTATTTGAATTCTAAACATTCACTGAGCCCAAAAGGTTTCTTAGACAAATTGTCCACTATTTTTATTAAGTATAATGAAATATTTGATGATTTTTAGAATATTGATGAGCCAGTAGTTCGTCAATATGAAATAAATAGCATGTGTAGTAGTGTAATAGTAGTGTAGAAGTGGCCAGTTCAGTACAGTAGAAAAAGAAAGAAAAACCTGATAAAACGCGAACGAAATGTTTCACATCGCTTACAGGATTAACTCGCGCCGGTGCAGTAATGCGATAGGAACTTGATACATTAGCAGCATTATTTAATTTTATACAGACAACTTTAAGCGCCTTACGCATCGTCTATCATGCTGCCCGTCCATGCCATACCTACTCCACTGAAACCTTTTGCTAAATTATAGATTTTGGTCCAGCACGATAGCATGTCGTTTGTAGCTGGTTGATGTTAACGTGGCATGTACATGGCATGCATGCGTCAATTTATCATATGTATGAGGTACAGACATTTTGACTATTTATTCAAGATAATACTTTCTTGTAGGAATCTCATTTGAAGGAAGCTAAAAGTGCTGTTTAATGTGAGGACTACTGGAGTATTCATTTTTGTCTAATAAAAAATATTTTGACATGATAACATTATGTAGACTCCTGTAATTCACTTATTTAATTAATCGTAGATACAGGGTTTTCCTGAGAACGAGTATATGCCCGAGTGTATGTTTAATGTTGCAGATCAGAGAGAATATTTACGAAAAAATTCCCAATCTCAGTCATATTCAGAATGATACCACACGTATTAAAATTGTATACTATACATAGGTAACGTGACCATATTTTTTCTCATCAGAGCGAGTCTTATTGGTATTTAACCAGTTTCTATAAAATAGGAAGCGGTTGCTTCTTAAATACTTGCTTAATGTAATATCTAGGATCTGAATTCTAATCAATTTGTTAATATTTATCGAGGAAGCAAATTTCTAAGTATCTAATCAACTTCATAGGAGGTGAATTTGTTGACATATGATGACAATTTTATATACATATGATGGAAGTAGCTAACAAGCATGCAGTCCACCTGATCTTAGGTGGCTACTGCTGCTCATGGACATCTATAATCAACCTCAGATATGATAAGAATCCTACTTAGGGTTGGTCACAGATGCGTTCCTAATCCTAAGAACTAAGTCGGAAGGCCTCGGTTAAATGTCTCCCAAACTATATGCGGAAAACGGGAAATTTTTCCTTTGCTAGGACAGCGAGATCGATTCCCTTTAAAATGAACTGCCCTGGCCAATGCAAGATGTAGAATGACGTAAACTAATAATATACTCATTTTATCTACCAGGAGGTTGCAATATTTGGAACGACTTGAAGAATTCGCCACTTTGATAGGCATTGTAATGTGCTAACTCAAAACGTACTTAAACTTGAATAAAAATATTCTACCAGAATTAAAATCCCCAACGGCCCTTTAATATTACAAATAATTTTCGACGTCGCTAATCGTTGTCTATTTGGTGAACGCTATCAACATTTTAAATATGAAAGAGAATTGATGACATTCAAAATTCAATTTATTGTTGGGCTCCAAAAATATTTTGAATACTTATGTATAAGGGTCTACCCTTAAATACATAGGTGACTGCCAATAAGAAACAGATATCAATAAGTTTCGTTATCTCTTGTGTAATCGAGTTCCAGTGAATTAAATCTCGGGCAAATATTACTGGTACGGTTATCAATAAGGGCATATGCGAACTGATAACCGCATCGTTATGTAAATAATAATATTTTGGCATATGATAGCAGCGGTATATAGCCCGCTGCTTGTGTCTATTTATAAACGCCTGGGATGACGTTGTTATCTAAAAACTCAATTTTAGCGCCGATATTTAAAGTTGCCTCGAACTGGATATTCCAGTGTGGCATCTATGCCTACATTTATATAATTATTTCTGTGGTTACATTTAAATAATTTCGTATCATACAAATTACGACTATTGTTGCTAATTAGAATTTTTCTTTTTATACGCAATATTCGCGATGTGATTCAGAAGAATTGGTGGTAGAATCTTTTATCGTTCTACTCTGCTATCATCACCGCTATATTTATTTTTCCTTAATAATTTAACAGTGTTAAACACTACCGTATTCTGGTTTGAATTTGATGGTAAGTGACACATACTAATCCGAAGCGTTCCAACTTAGTTCTTAGGGGATAGCAACGTATCCGCGGCCAACGTCAAATATGAAACTAAACTTATCTGAAGTTGTTTACAAATTTCCATCCATGGACAGCAATAGTGTAGTAATAGGATTAGTATTACTTGGATTGCATCCTTGTTTGCTGCATCTGTATAAAAACTAATTATCTCATGCTTTAATGGTGAAGGAAAACTATGCGTGAGAAAACCTACACACTTAAATCCCTCAAAAGTTCTAAAAGATGTGTGAAATCTACTAATCTGCATTTGATCTGCGTCGTCGACTATGGTCTAAACTTAACTCACTTTGAGAGGAGGTCCGTACCCAGCAGTGGAATAGTAATGGGCTGACTACAATTCGCACTTTTCATAAACTTCACTAAAATTCCATATTCCGGCCTTTGTAAGTGTTATTGTAAGGAGTCGTGGGTATCATTATCCGACGCAGTGTCCGGGCTGAGAAACAGCAAAGCAAGCAGGGCGGCATGACACGGGGTCCTAATTTGCGTGTATTGCCGGCGGCCTTTGTACATTGTGCACTGGATTAGACTAATAGCCCGGGGCCCTAGCCTCCAAGATGACTAGCGACCCGACAATAAGGACAGAAAAGAATCCTTTTCGCTTTATGTTATAAGAAATCTTTTTACAACGACATGAATATCAAAAAGATGTGGCGCAAGTTAGGATATGGTTAAAGCTTTTCATTCACTGTGCACTGGATTATATTAATAGCCCCAGGGAACCTGGATTTCAGAAACGAACCCAGAATAGCGACAGCGCGATTTTTCTGTTAACTTTGTCTATATAGAAAATGAGTATATACATCAGGGTTTCTTTAAATTTTGAAATAGATGCAATAATAGAATAACATATTTCGTTAGAAAAAAATACACTTATATTGATGGATGGGTTTGTTTTGGTCGCAATCAGAGTTCTAGGGCCCATGTGGTTATGAATTGATTGAGTTAGTCAAGCAGTCGCCATTAAGTACATAAATTTCGCCGTGTGGCGATTAACTTGCATACCAGGATTAACTTCCATACTTACGGGTATTTCACTTTAAAGCATCCCGCTATCCCTGCTGTACCTATAGTGTAGCCCAAATTTAAGACTTGCTTAAATTAGGACTTTACGTATACATATGAAATTGCGCATGTGGGTATAGTTTTGGACATTTGGGTTAAAATGTACTTTAGAAGACATACAAATTCGGTGAAATTTGGTTAAACAAGACCTAAGCGAACATTTTCTGTCGTGTTTGTTTGTTTCGAACAGCAAAACATTTAAATCTGCTACTGAAACAAAACATTTCCAAATGATTTCCTTTATAAGACACTCTCCAGAAATAATAAGGCATGCAATTTCCGAATATCCAGCAAAGACAGTAGTTCTCCAAATGGTTTCCCGTAATGATCTTGATTGTCCGGCGGCGCGCGTCTTATGGGGCTCTCGGCAGTCGGCGAAGATAATGGGGCTTGTCGCTGCCAAATGGGGACTTTTCACACGTCGACGCAGCAACTTTTCTTTGCTCTATAAAATTTTGTACGGTACGCGATTAGATGCTGAACCGCCAATATTAATCCTTGTTTCAGTTTGCTGAGAAGGTTTAAACCTCGCTTATTGTAATTTTAATACTATTATGTACGAGTGTGTTATTGTCGTGATGTGGTTTTTCATTTTTAGTGGGTTCTTCAGTTTTTACTATTTTCATTTATTTTATCGGTTGACTCAATTAAACGGGCGAATTAATGGTACCGAATATGTCAATGTGTTAAGCATTAAGCTTAAAATTATTGCGAAATCTTCATTTTCTGTATTGATGGAATTCTCAGTTCCCTTTTTCTATTGCTGCAATTTAACACTTTCTATTGCTGCAATTTAACACAAAATTACTCCTAAACATTACCATAATTATTTAATATAAAGAAATATTAATCCCTAGGTTGCTCTACAGACCACCCCCCTTGTTCCTAACGTGATATCTCCCACTTCATAATCTTGTTTTACAGCAGTCTTAAAACTTTAATACGACACACACATCACACTACAATTTTCTGAATTACTACTACGAGGAGAATTATTTAAAGATAAGCGCAGTGTCGTAAATTTTAAGTTTAATCGTAATATTTGCTTATTATGTTTATCTTTTATTATAATGTTCATAAACATGTATAAGTGAAGGTTTTATTTACCTATTTTGATTGTTATTCATTGTTATTTGTAAATTCTTATGCAGGCGTTTTTTTAAGTTTCTTTCGTTTTACGTAAAGAGGAAGAAGGAGAGAGATAGAGAAATTAAAACGAAAAAATAATATTTCAATTAATACCTCGTTCTATTTACATTTAATGCAGAGGAACAACCATTATATTAACAGTATTGCTCAATGAGGTATAATTTTTGTCGGCATGTAACATGGTGTGTGAAAAGAAAGATGTTTGAAATTTAAAACAAACATTGCAATGGCATGATAGCCCGTCGGTTCAGTGACCGATAGCGCATCATTCGAGACTTCGGGGCCCTCAGTTGATACGATTTACGTTTGGTCCCATTTGGGTGTTCTTAAGTTGTAAGTTTAAGGAATTACATGTCCATTCGGAATAG
Organism: Spathilepia clonius; assembly: GCA_018250295.1. Classification (NCBI taxonomy): domain Eukaryota; kingdom Metazoa; phylum Arthropoda; class Insecta; order Lepidoptera; family Hesperiidae; genus Spathilepia; species Spathilepia clonius. The sequence goes on from DWRA01004764.1 coordinate 9,859, forward strand.
AGAAGCTTAAGTTCAGCAGGGAGGCTTGACGACTCGTGTGGCAAGTCTGTCACCATAGTCATCGGTTTGACACGCAGTGCGTTCCCTATTTTAGGTCTAGGTGTTTGTGTGCTAAAGCCAGTTATCGTTACTATTTAAAAAGCATGTGAATAGAAAAATCAACCACGTACTACTTATTCCAACCTTCATCCAGTGTGAGAGATAAAATTTCAAGCTTGATGGTTAAGAGATGTTAAAGCTTGTTTATGCTGTAGATATTATTTCTTTTTCTATTGTTCTGGAAACATTACATGAAGATAAAAGTTACATTTCAGAATTCATGACTGCTCATGTAGAACCGGGAACAAGGAAGGAAGGATGTATAGATATTTATGTACGCATATTGTATATGATTAGTATCAATATATTCCATGTAACATTTATGGGAGCGGACATCCTGTTTGGACGCAGCGCTCGTCCCAGAGGGAGGACCATGTCCATTTGCAATCTATTTTATATATATCTTCTTTTTGCAGAAGTAGCAAACAAACTTGCAGTAATCCACTTGATAGTAAATGGCCATTCCCGCAAATAACATTAGTCGTAAGTGAGTTTGACCACAGATGCGTTACTGCCCCTGAGGACTAAGTTGGAATGCCTCAGATAATTATTTCTCC
>DWRA01004765.1:0-10513 GCA_018250295.1 Spathilepia clonius
GCTACCCCAGAGGACTAAGTTGGAATGCCTCGGATAAGTATGCCACCCTTACCACACCCTTCAAACCAGAAGACAGCAACGCTTAACGCTGTTGTTATTAGACAGAAATAAAAGCGGCGGTAGTGCTTCCGGAGTCGAATCATAGAAGATTCTACCACCTTCTACAGTCCGTTTAACTGTGTTGTATTTATTTGTTAATTGATTCAAACTTAGCGTGTTTACGGAAGGCCAACGTCGAATAGTGGACTTTGAGAAACCAATGGGTGGAACAATAACATGTACCTATCATGAAACATCTGTTATTATACGGGTTTAAAAAATACATTTCTTTCTTCCAGGTGAATCATTTGGATATATCACCTCGTTTCGCGGGTATCCTCATGGCGTTTACTAACTGCCTCGCCAACCTGACTGGTCTTCTTGCGCCCATTGTTGCCGGCTACATCATTGAGGGCAGGGTAAGTTTACTACAATAGTAATATGTATGAAAATATCGTTTTTTTTTTATCAAACTGAAGTAACAATTCTGCCAGTATTCACTGCTGTTTTTACATATGCACTAAGAGTGGTCCACGGTGTCAAACGAAGTCATATTTTTCTATACAGTATTTTTAGAGGCTTATGTCCTCGCGATCATTTTTGTGATTTTCTTTTGCCACGTATCTTATTTCGTGCTTACGAAGTCTGTTGATATAAATGCACCATAAGAGCTAAATTGCTACATATTTTGCAAGTGTCTCCAACTTTCAACATTCTTCATACCTGATGACTTATGTTAAAGTTACGCCCATGTCCCCTCTGCCGTGAATTTTCTGATTTACTCAAGGAAAAATATAATTTTGTTTTTTTTTTTTGTTATAGCCTACCCAAGCCCAATGGAGGAAAGTATTTTACATCGCCGGTGGAGTGTACATTTTCTGTGCGACCTTCTACAACATATTCGGCTCGGGCAGGCGGCAGGACTGGGACAACCCCGCCGAGGACGAGGCGCTGGCGAAGAAGGCCGCGGAGAAGAAAGCGGTGAAGCAAGAGAGGAAGGCTGCGAAGAACCAGAACCAAGCGGAGACGGCGCAATAACGAGTTTGAAAAGCTGAACGCTCGGCAAAAACTGGCAACACTGAAATGCCCAAATGACCTGAACCTAGGCTAGACAATTTATTTAAAAAACAGTTTTACAGTTACTTTTAACTGGCAACACCGTGGAAGTCAGAAATTTAGATTTTTTTAACTCTTTGCCGAGCTCGACTCGATACGAGTTCCACAAATATATTCGTAGGTGAGACTGTTTTTGCAATTTACCGATTTAATCTGAATCGGATGTTGCTCCCATTTTAATGTAAATAAAATATACTCGCGTAGCGTTACCTATTTACAATCTATTCAGCGTCTTGGATGCAGTCTTTTTAACTATATAACATTATTTATTTAGTTCAAAAAATACGCAAACGCACATCAATAAGGCTGTGATAAAATCTTATATACACTTGTCCGGAACTCGTATCGAATCGGTTTTTCGACTTGATATTTATTACAATTTTATTATATGTACCATAAAGTATTGTTTATTTTAATTTTAAAGCTTGATCGTATACCAGAGACGTGTGAAAGGTGATAATGTTGTTGGGTCCAAGATTTTACTGAAAAGTTACCGTCCAGTGACACCTACAATCCTCGCATATATTATTCCAACTTTTAATCGGCATTTCGAATCAAGAAATTGTTATTGCAGATGCTCGAATACGGTATTTCGAATATATAATAAATAACACTAATCTATGTCATAGACTAAAAGCCGTCCATGTAGATTTTTTACTTCGTAAAATTAAGATTGACTCCATTGCATACATAAATTCATATTTTTGTTCTCATTCACTTGTTCAAAGTACGATGACATATTCTAAATAGGCATTACATGATTATTTAATTTTATCTCTCTTATAACATTTTTTTATTTTGTTGACAAGTAGCGCCATTTTAGTCTATGCCTTTGAGTTAGTGCCAAACGGTAAACGAGTTGTGAAAACCCCAAACGGTTCGCTCGAAGCGAATGTTGTTGCATTAGTTAAGAATTGTTGTAAGTTGTAAATTATTTATGGAAATAGTTGTAGACGGTACGCGCATAGTGCTGTGCCCAGAGCGTAATGTGATCATTCTGTTATTATTAATCTATATTGTATGCGCCATAGATAAAATATTGTAAGTGTTGCCATATTTTACTACTCTATAAGATATAACTAAAACTGCTGTCTAAAAGTAAACTATAGTAGTTTCGAGAGTACGAAAAATATTAACAAATGTATTTTTATTACAATTTGTTCCAATATAAAAGTTACACAGTATTTTATGGCTCATATAAACACTTTTAATTTTTTATCTTTTGTGTGCATAAAATAACTATAGAATCGTATAATGAGCTTCGTAATAATGGTAGTTCGTTGTTTATGTTTTATATCTTATCAAACTGTAAGGATGTAATCACTACCATTTTTTGTCTGTGACAATGTTAAAAGATTCAAATGTGCCTTCTAAGGTAGGAAGTACAACGTTCGAATGTGTAGAACACATCAATTTAATGCCGAAAATAAAACCTTTTATAGAACTTGTTTTTGTATAAGCTCTACTTGTAATACAAATACATGCAGAAAATAATGTTCTCTTTTATTTGCTACCCTTACAACTTGCATTTAGTAGCCCTTGCCAAATCTTCCTGAAAGCTTTAAATTTATAACTTCAATTGGCTTTTGACGAAAAAAAAACGTAGAATTTTTGTCACGGGACAGAAAAATCATTATCTGCTTAATTTTTATTGAAATAAGAATATGTTTTACTCAATAAAGTTATTTAGATATAATAACAAATGATTAAGAACATTTATTACTGACCGATGAATAAACAAAATTACAAAATATCTTCTTGTTCTCATTCCCGATTAAATTAGATTGACATAATAGTTTTTAACTCACGACTTTACTGTAATGTTGCAAACTGAACGCGCCAGTACCGCTCCTGCACGGTTGGCCAAGCATCAAACAACTTGAGGCTGAGCGGATACAATCCTTCTTTGAATTTAGCACTGCTTCTTTCAAAAAGATAAGAGAAGATTCAAAGGACATTTGCTGTAGCGGTGACGTCGATGCTTCCATACCTTTACGGCTCATGGGCTCAAATATTCCGTTATACGTCATGTAATCCGCCACAAGGGATAAGTGTCTCGGATCTACGGTGATTCCGTAAACATTAAACACATTTTGGATTTCTTTTATAATCACTTTGTTCGCTGCTTCAATTCCATAAGTGTTTGCGATCGCATGAATATCATTACTGTATAATTTATTCACATCCAACAAGTTATTGTATTTAAACATCTGTACAATGTTGATGCCCTCTGTCTTAAGGTACAAGACATCTTTCTCTTTATTAGTGATGGCGCGTTTAATGTGCTTTATTTCGTAGATGACGGACTTCATTGCGGCGTCTCGCAATGCTTGAGATAGATCGACTCTGAGGAAAGCGATAGGGAAGAGAACGGTAAGCTCGCACCATTTGTAATGTTTGGTATCGAAAGTGTAATTTGTAGCGTTGGATAAGTTCTCTACAACGTTGTTCATGATCTCACTTTCTTCAGCAGTGACTGCATCGTCGTTAGTCTCCATAAGATCGTCTGTTTCTTTAGGGCTGTTTTCTACAATCTCTGGTTCATCATCCGACTTCTCTTCTTCCTCTGACTCCGGATCTTCGTACTCTTGTTCTTCCGCACGTTTCTTACGTATTCTCACCTGAAATGTAGAAATAAATGCATATCATAATAACATAATAAAAGGTTAGTCTTTAGAAAGACTATTCTAACGAAAGACACGTAATCCGCTCAGTACTTAGACAATCAAATTTGTAAATGAAATAAGAGTTAAGAATTTCTTGTCACTTTTAACTTTATTCACTAAAATAAATAAAATTGTAAGTCCATTTTAAGCTTGAATTGAAATAAAATACAAATACTTATTTTTAAAAAATAATGCATCTGAGAACGGATTGATATCTAAAATGAATTAGAAATGATAAACAACAAACATGTGTAAAAACAAATTGGCACTTACATCAGTATCATCGTCATCGTCGTTTGGTCCATCTTCGTCTGAACTGTCTCCATCCAGATTAACTCCTTTTTCGACGATCTCCGGGGATGCACTTTCTCCATCTTCATCGTCGTCGTCAGTCGCTGCACGCCGTTTTTTCTCCTTTTCAGTCGACCACATCACACCACAAGTAGTTTTAGCCTGTTTACGAATTATGGAGAACATCTCACTGAAGAATTTATTCTGCATATGTTTTATAATTTGAGGTGGTTTCACTGCGTATTGCGTTTTATACTGTGTATGGGGCAAAAATGAAAAGCGCATCACAGTTTTAAGCTGCCTATTAGGATTGGTGACTATCTCGCAATGTACGTCAATCTTTTCAAGAACGTCCGATACCGTTACTCTGTTCATTTTTTGTCTGAGTCGCTCGGCCTTCTTGTTCAAATCTGTTAAGTCACTTCGGAATGGAATATCCATACTGGGAGTCTTTAGTTTCGCTGAAGCTGTCATAAGAATTTCACGAAGACGTGGAATACCTAAGGTGACGTTCATGTCACCACGACCAGCAAAATGGAAAGTGTTCAGCGTCATCTGAGTAGAGGGTTCGCCAATAGACTGAGCTGCTAGCAACCCAACCGGTTCACCCGGCGCTGCCATAGAAGCTAAATACTTAGCATTTATTATCTCAGTAAACTTATTTTTGTCTGTATATTCACTGTACATGTTTTCTTTGCGATTCTTCAAGTATGTTTGTGTGAGCTCATTCAATTGTTCATTTATGACGCCAAATTTATACTCTGGTGAATATTTACTTGGGATTGGATCTGGACAACGTTTTCTCGCATATTCTTGTTTTTCATCTTCATTTAAGTTGCGCCACATTTTTTCTAATTCCCAATAGTTAGGGTCTCTTGTTTGGTCTGTTGGTTTGTCATCCAAGACAATATCATTTTTAGCTATAGCAGAAAATTCTGTGAATGGGCTATACCTCACTTTCTGGAATGGACATCCATTTTTCTTCTTCCATTTTTTTAATGATTTTTGTGATTTAGTTATCGCTTTTGATTCATCTTCCTCCTTTAACTTTTTAATTACGGACTTGCTTACGACTGCGTTTGAATTAACATCAAGAAATTCGAATTGGTTCTTATTGAAATATTGACATTTTAATACATCAAGTCCATCTTCTCCATAAGCAAATTGAATAACACTGCTATCAGAATCTCGTACTGTATGATCATAGGCGACACTCAATCCTTCTAAATGTTTAATAAGACATCGCTGCAAATAACCGGAGCGACTTGTTTTCACAGCTGTATCAATAAGACCTTCTCGACCAGCCATACAATGGAAGAAGAATTCTTGTGGTTGAATTCCTGTCATAAAACGTCCATCGATAAAACCTCCAGCTCGTGGAGATATATCATACGGTGGAAAACTAGGCAGAGATCTTCCAGATATCATTAGTGGCGGCCTTTTCCCTTCTAACTCAATTTGACCAAGTAGACAAGAAATCTGCATAGTGTTTACTGTTGATCCCTTAGCGCCAGACTGCACCATCAATTGTAAATTATTGTAAGGAAACTTTTCTAGTAAACCTTCTGATAAACATACAGTGTTAATATTATTTGTGTAGGAATCTAAAAGACTTTTATATTGCCTGTCTAAATTAGCTCTGAATTTAGGGTCCTTGATAAGCATTTCACCGATAGTTTCTTTCAGCTTAACTTCATCGACATCAACAGGCAGTTCTGTAGCTTTAGCAGCTGCAACTTTCCCAACTTTTCTTACTAGACCTATGAAATTGTCTCTCTGTTTGTTAGCTTCTTCAACAACTAGAATATCTTTAACACCGAGAGTAAAACCTATCCACTGTAGATAAAATGTAAATACTTTGGAGAACGAACTTAGAAGTGCACTAGAGCTGTCACCTCCATACAATTCATACATGCAATGAACCAAGCCGTAAGGTGTGGCGCCATAGTGGGTTTTATCTAAAACACCACATAAAAGTTCTCCTTTCCGAATTATTACCTCTGCTTCTGACATGGAATTTGGATTAGTGAAAGGAGTACCAGTTTTCCATGTCCTTGCTGGTTCTTTTTGCCAAGCCTTTGCACCGATTTTAGCTTTACCAGTTAATGACAGATATGGCTTTCCTTTTGGAATAGTATTGATTATAATTGTAGATAGAATTTGTTTCCCAGACCATAACATTATGGGTTTTAAAATTGTTGGAGGTAAAAGTTTGATTTCACCCTTATGATTGGACAGAGCTTGGAAGACCAATTGTTGATAGTCACTTTTGGTAAAGAAAGCTCCTCTGATAGACATTTTTACTCCTGATATAACATGATCTTGAATCAAACCACTTAAGGGTGTCCCATCTTTTGGGACTAGGTACTGTTTTCTAACTGACATTATATTGTATGCTTCGCTTCTAGCAATTTCATTTTGTGGAAAATGTGCATTCATTTCATCACCATCAAAATCAGCATTGTATGATTTGCAGTTAGCATAATGCAATCTCAATGTTTTTTCACCTTTAAGAATTCTTGCCCGATGAGCCATCATACTAGGTTTGTGAAGAGAGGGCTGACGATTTAAAATAAGCACATCACCATTCACTAAATGACGATGTACAATTTTTAAACCTGAGGATTTGTATTCATCAGGAGTCAGTAACCTCTTGGCTAGTGATTTTCTTTTCTGAATAGAGTCTGGGGGAATTCTAATTACTCTTCCATTCTTTATTTCAAGTTTCTCAGCACCTGGATGTTTATTTGGTCCATTAATAACCATTTTCCGTAACTCGTCTACATTCCACTCAGTCACAGGTACAGGGTAAGTAAGTTTTGTAGCAAATGCATCAGGGATCCCAATTTCATCGATATCTACATTTGGATCTGGTGTGATGACAGACCGAGCAGCAAAGTTTACACGTTTTCCCATCATATGCATTCTTATAACACCAGTTTTCTTTTCAAGAATCTGTTTTAAGCCTTGACTGGATAAACCTTGACCTTCACAGTTAAGTACATGATTTATATGCTTCTGTAGATCTTGCCATATTGTGTGAAGTTTCTCTGCTGGAGATTTACCAAGCACACTTTCATAAGCTTGTCTGGGCAATTGGTCAAGGCCGTCAATCGCCTTTTGCTGATCTGATCCAGATAAAACCTGTAGAACAGCTCTTGCTGAAAAGGCAGACTGAAGGATGCCTTTATAAACATTTGTTTGTGGATGTTCAACTAATTCCCCCTGTAACACATTACATGGTCTTACACAAGGAGGAAGCACTGGCACTAACTTCATGAAAAGTATATCAGTTATTGGATTAGTTTTGGAGTGCTTGAGAATAGGAATACATTGAGACAGAATATCCTCATCATTCTGTGCGATTGTCTTACAATAACGTTGAATTTCATCTGGCATTAATATTTTGATACCCTTTCCTCCACCTTCTGCGCCGAGATTGTACATAATTTTGTTGTCTGATGTTGTGACCTTAATAAGTTTAGCTCTACAGTATAAGCATGTTTTATAAGTATTGATAGCTCTGAAAACATTAGTTATTGCCTGATTTCTTAATTTGTCTGTATTTTTATTGTGGAAAATGTCCACGACCGGGTCAGACTTCTTGATCAATTTCTGGTACTTCCTTATCGTTTTGTTCATTTTTTCCGGCGAAGTTTCGCTTTTAAACTCTTTGACATCACCAATGAAGTGCGCTAAGTCCAAAGCAGCTGTAACATGACCAGCATCCAGCAGTTGGAGTTGCAACTTAAGTAGGAACTTTGTTCTGTCATCCATTTGGATTTTGAAGCATCTTAAACAACTTGTCCGGAATAAAGTATAAATGTTCTTCATAAATAGTGGGTTAACAACCACCAGTGGTAGTTCTATATGACCAAAGTGCCCAGGGCAGTGGAGTAAAGCATTAGAGCATGTGGCACAGAAATCATTTCTGTCCCGAATAGGTCCTAGGGCCGGATCGTACAATCCACCCTTAACAGGGTTGCCCATCGTATCAAATGATATTGTATTTGTTATTTTAGCAACACTCAGTTTTTGAATGTCCTCGTCGCTAAACATGAGGAACTGTATAGAGTCGGGGTCCACGGAGGTCAATCCCGTTAGAGCCGACGTGAAACCAGACTTGAAATCCATGTTTGGTCCCTGTAAACAATACGCATGTGAAAACATCATAACCTTTCAATAATTACAAATTGTATGTACGTTATTAATATTGCACTTACTGGTATCGCTCAGTAATTTCTTCTATCACTACATTTGAATTATTTCGTCGAGTTTTTGCACAATTTACTTATTAAAAGTGAAATACCATGCCCACATAGGCCGAAAACACGCTGTCGTCTTGAATTGACTGACAGTGACAATTGACAATTAAATTATGAGTATGATGACAAATGAGACGAATGACATTAGTCGCAGTTTAGAAATCGGTATACCATACTACGCAATATATTGATAAATCAAACAGTTTCCCTCTATGGTATCTAATTAAATCCTAAGAGCGTACATGTTGCTAAGTTGAATAAGCGGTTTTTTCTGTCAGACTGTATTGTATTTGAGTGCATACCACGCGTAGGTACCTTTTGCATCGTGTTAGTTTAAAATTGTTCTTCCTGTTACGCATGTATAACGAAGGAAGGACGCAAAGACATTGTTAGCAGCAGATTAATTTTTGTACACGGTTGAAATACGTGTGTGAGCATACACTAATGTGATAAGAGAAAAGTTCCAAACACGCCAAGAAAACGTATAAATTAATTATTTTTCTGCGGTAGTCAGTACAGTACGGGTGAAAGACATAACATGGGTATTTCTGGTTCTAATAGTGCCCCCTTGGTTAAAATTGTTAAATCCGGGGCACGTACGTCTTAGTATGGATTTAATATTGACAGTTTTGATTTTATTTTACCGTCACACAAACAAAAGCTTAAGTCTCTAAACGCAAAATTGTCAGTGTCAATGTCGTCTTATCAAACTACAAAAAAGGTCTGCACATTGCTATTCCATAATTTTTTTATTTCAGTATTTTCCTTAATTTGAAGCTTGGTGAATAATTTTGTGCAATGGCAACATTGTTGACCAGACAGTCAACATGGCGGCCCAAGATGAAGTTGACGTATGTGAAAGTTGGGAGGATATGGTCGAAAATGGAGTAAGTTAAATTGTGAGAAAGCCGACACCGTGTGCCAATTAAGCGGGTGGCCTTTGCGGATTATTGAACAACGCAATCGTTTCCATGTTTCAGTTAGACGAGAAAATCCATCTAATGTCAAGTGGGCCCGCGCCAGTGAAAACTGCTCTCAAAGGTTGTAAGGTTACAAACGTAATTGTTGAAGAGAACGCGTGTATAGGATCACAGTGCGTAATGCCGGAGCCATCGATTCGAATTTTGAAACGGCCGCCGTCGCTGGCGAGCGGGCAGTTGAACGGAGAGAACCGCACGCGTCCGGTAAAGACGTTCGAACAAAGACAAAAGGCGTACGAACAGGCTCGTCTAAGGATATTAGGCGAAGCCCGGAGCCCTGAGGACGTTATCGACGACAAGTGAGTACCTTTAGATCCCCCGTAGTTGAAGTTAATGTGATGTAACGCCTTCTTCCATAATTAACCGAGCAAAGTCCTTGAGTGAAGTTGCGCGTGATAATCTTTGGAGTTCCTTTTTTAAATTGGCTCCTTGGCTTGGCAGTTGTGTAGCAAATCGGTTTTCGAGTTTCAAATTCTGTAAAACCAGTAAACATGTCTTGTTACAGACTACAGTAACACTAGGATATATTATCTGTATGCCACAGTAGATAAATAATATAAAAGTATGCAGTATAAAGTTTGGTTGATTTGCAAGAATGTAGTAAACACCTTCCATTAATCTTACTTTCAAAAACATGTTCACTAATAAAAATAAACGTAAAAAAAACTGTAATCAATTATCAATTTCACATATTATATAAAGTAATCATAAAAGCAATTGTGATATTGTGTTCATATTGAATATTATCAGAATAAATTGATTTGAAAATATGACTGTTTATTTGTTCACATTTGCTTTAGTCATATGTTCGATTGCTTTACGATATCAAAGTGTCATCTATACAAATAAATGAAATTGAAGTGTTTATTTCTAATGTGAAAATAACATCTTTTTACTGAATGTAACATATGAAAGTATAACAAAAACATAATTAAAATGTTTGTCTGTATATTTTGGCTAATCTCTGAAAATGATTCAGATGGAACGCAGCTGATGTTATAGGGAGTAACTTAAGTTTTTTTTATATGATGGAGTAGCAAACAAGCATACAGTCCACCTGATGGTAAGTGGCAACTGCTGCCCATGGACATTTGTGATTCACCACAGATAAGACCAGAATCCCAACTGAAGTCGACCACAGATGTGTTGCTACCCC
>DWRA01004766.1:0-10511 GCA_018250295.1 Spathilepia clonius
TTATCTGGGGTGGATCACAAATGTCCATGGGCGGCAGTTGCCACTTACCATCAGGTGGACTGCATGCTAGTTTACTACTCCATCATATAAAAAAAAGAAACATCTTGCGAAGTGATGTTAGGTTATTGAAGACTAAAAAAATCTGTGTCGCATCTACGTTGATCCAACTTTCAATTTGCAAATGCAAAAATATTCTCTTTTTTCAAATATTTCTATATGTCAGTTATGCGCAGAAGTTGATACGCTGCAGTGCCTTACATAGCCAAGTTGTGGCAAAGTGAATATCATAAAAACTTCCTCTACGAGAAAACGATTACATGAGCCAACAGTTATGGTGATTGGTTAAATAATGTCGTGCTTACCACTCCAAGTTTATAAAAATAAAAATGATTCAACATTCATTGATTTAAAAACAATCTGGTAGTATAATTTATGAAACAAAAAAGCGAAATAGTGAAATATAATTCACAATCCACTTATCGTCGATCTACAAATCTTTTATTCCTCCATTTTTCTAGCGAGGAAATTTCACAAAATTCTAGACTGAAATTTTTGCTCCACTTTATTCGGTCCACGAAACAGTATTTACATAATTTTGACATTTTTCTCCATTCGCCTCGATCCTTTCGCCGTAGCTCGGCGGTGACCTTGACATGTATAATGTAAAAGTGTATAATTTGGTAACTTTTGTGTTCATAATTCATATATAGGTATATCTTAGTTAAAAGATATTCTCGCCTTTAATTCGAATATGACAGGGCCATCGGTACACCTAGCACTATCTGCAATACGGTAAGCTAAGGAACCTTATATAACGCGTTCCAACTTACCGTTCAAAGCACTCGTCTATAACCAGTCCCAGACACAATAACTATCCTTTTTGGGGCTTGATATAGATGTTCACAAACATATGCTGCAATGGATTTCGTTTTTGTTTTCTTTTACTATAATATTCCTGCTTATAACGTCGTATTCTTCGCATATTTCATAAGTAATTCTTATTATTCGAAATAGTTTCATTGAACGTTGTCGTAATTGGATAATAATACTTCTAGGTCACTTTTGAAATGTTAATAAGTTTAGATTTTTTTTCTTAACTTGTCTCGTTTTTGTCATTTTTATGTAATCAACCGATATTTTAAGAAACTTAACTTATAATATATATATATGTATAGCGTACATTCAAATTGCACACATTGCATTGCGACACTGAAATCTTCAATAACTCTGTGATATAGTGTGTTGAATACTTTTCTTTATTATAATGATAATACATAGTAAACTTTCAATGAAGGTGTGTTTAAAATAATGTTTACTACATGTTATCCAAAGATTAGTTTCGTTTGTACAATGACGTTGGCATATCTCATAAGTCAGTCTTCAAAATAGAACATAGAACCTTCTTCTACGGTAGGTATATCGAAATTTTACAGAGAAAAATGTGAGCTCTATTATTCGGTCCACGACTCGATATTTGCATAATTTTGACATCTGTCTCTATTCGCCTCGATCCCTCCGTCACGCCTGACCTTTCGCCCTTGACTTTTCTAGCTACTGATGCGTGGCCAAAAGAAAAACCTTTAGCACTTGATGTAATCATGTTGATATTAACGGTAAAATATTTTAGAGCTTCAAAAAAAAATCGTTATGTAATTAACATAAGAGGATATTTGCACTGTCAACGTGTGCTTATTATAAATTGCCACGCCGGTCGTGTTTAGTAAAAAGCTAAATCGGATAACTCATTAAGATGTACCTTATTAAATACTTGGGAAAAAGTTCATTGTGTGTTATTTAGTAGCAAGTATTGTTCGACATCACGTAAAATGTTCGCGTTTACAATATTCACCAAATTTCCTATAGCGATGTGTGTGACACTAAGGGAAAATTGTATCCCATGCTTTCTCTAACATATTTAAATTCACTAACCTAACAAAGAATGATGCAAGATAAGGACATAACGTTTAAAATTCGATATCGTCCAGTATACAGTTAAAAATATTGTCCCATCAAAATGTCTATTCAAAAAATTATTAAATATCTGCGTATTACCAACAAATTCGTGGCGAAAAGATAATTAAAAAGTTTATCGGATCTATTAATATCGTGATATAAAATATGACTGAGAATTATTTACAACAATGCTTGATTACACGGTATTCGTTCATTATGAGTGGGTGGCTGCGTGGGAGTCTTGAAGTCCTCATAATTTTGTATTGTCTGTAATTGCTTCTGTTTGTCTTAAAATGGTATTGGATCTGTTGTGAATCTTTTATTCTTAACAAGCTTTTGTTCCTTATCCTAGCCCTTTTAACGGCAGGAATTATAAAGAATGTGTTATGTAGTACTTATTTTAATTATAGAAGAAATTCTTGTACAAAATGTCATGCTTGTAACTACATACATACATAAGATGTGCATTGGCTGACAGGTCAGTCAGTGTTAAAGTTAGTTTAACTACCTCATAAAGATGATGTTATCAACTTACACTTTTAAGAGACAAGCGAAATCAAGTCACGTATACTGTATAAACTATAATTTAAGCTTTAACCACGTTTATGCTCTACGTCGTAGTATTGCATGATGTACTCGTAATTATGTGTATAGAACCTAAATGTAATTATAACGTTATTACGTTATGAACGTAGCAAACATTCACTTTCTTTCATTTTGGTTTCCTAAAGTAAAAGTTAAAGCAATTTTACCAGTGAAAATATAGCCGCTTTTTCTTACTAATCCAAGGTAAACCAGGTTTACAAAAGTTTACGTGTGAAACTTTAAATGCTATTGTTTCACGAATCCAGTTCCATTGTCCTGGCAGTTAAGTATACAATAAAATAATTTCGCTTACAAATCAACTCGGCTCACTTTTTGTTTTGTGAAATTACACGCGCTTCGGATTCATAATAAAAGAAAGTGCGAAACAATACAAGACCGGGCCGTTTCTATTTTTGTACGCGCATCCCCCGGCTCACCCCGCATGCACCCCTGTGCGGTGTGATTAATATTTTGACATGAACCTATTATGTTTTCGGGGAGTTTTATGTACTGGAAGCAACCCAATGTTTGTTTAGAAGAACGAAGTCGCAAGCGAGCATGCAGTCCATGTATGGTAAGTGGTCGCTGCTACCCACCCATATTCTTCTGTAACCAACTCCATGTAGAACTATGCCAGCTTGTAGGCTTATGTCACTGATTTCATTCAAAAATACGCGAGTTACCACTTTCCTTTCTGCAGTTTCCCAGACACGACCTTTTAGATAGGCGGATGATAAAAATTAAAATTATAATTATTATGAAATTGCAGGCAGACACATTTTTGTGTAAGCAACAGATTCATCTCGCTTATGAGGCTTAATGAATGGTGGAAAAAACGTTTCGTTACAATATTCCCGTTTTCAATTAAAGTCAAGAGGACAATTAAATGTCGAGTAATACAATTCTCGTCGTATTTTCGTTTGGGCATCTCGTTAAATTTGACGTTTACTCTAATGACTGTGTAAACGGCTCGCCGTGAAGCTCGTTTACTTGTCTTACTGCGAAGAAATAAGCGATACGCTGTGGATAAGTTTCTCTAAGGACTTGAAAGTTTTACCTTTAAAAAAGTGAAGATAATCTTCTTGCTATGCTGTGTTTTGCATTGCAACATTCTTCCGTTGCTTATACTAGCTCCATAGTTATGTCATAAAGCGCATAAGGGATTACGCCAGTATATGGTCAGTAGCATTTTTTGCGTAGTTATTCGGCTTCTGCAATCACTACCAATTTTTATGGAAATCCAGCTACTGATTTTTAGGACCCTTTAGATAGGGATAGATATGGATGTATATTTTATAGTTTTGAACCTTGCATTTCTGCACTGCGTATCAGATATTGATGATCACATTTTTGGTCAAAAAATATCGTGAAGCTTTTACGCTTATGAGTTACTTATCATCATATCATCATATCATCTTAACTCTTTTTATCCTTGAAAGGACTCCTGGACAGTCCAGAGAGTAATGGATTGGTGATATTTATAAGTAAAACAAGTGCCTCATCGCTGTGCCATGAGATGAGAAGCGAGCGCTTGTTTGAACTGAAAGCTTCACTCCAAGAATTGCGCTTGAACGGTAAATTAAATAGGAATTTGTTCTAGAATTCTAAAAGTCTAAATGGTAATTTATTTTCAACGTTTTTGGTATATATACACACAAGCTCGTGGCTTAATGCACGTTTGTTTATGGTATTTATTTTAAACACTACTTTATTTTTTGTATTGTATACGTAAATGTTCTATTTTTATCTTTTTACAATTACAAAATGCATCATAAATACTCTTCGTCTAGGTCAGTGATACATTACTAGCTGGTACTTTAGTGTTGGAAATATCTATATACCATGATGCCCATTTATTATCTGGGTAAGTCTTATTAAAAAGTTTTCTTTGAAACACTCATAAGAATTGCAAACATATTATATTTCTTACTTTTATATATAAGTTATAAAATTGATCACAATACAAAAATATTTAATTGTACAGTAATTGATCAGACTTGAGTTATTACTAATTGGTAGTAAGTCGTTTCTAAATATATGCCAACTGTGAATCTATCCGCATTAATGTGAAGTGGGATAAAAGTTCTTGTATGAAAATCTTGACAATGTCCACTCTATAACCTCTATAACTTCTTTTCTTCAATTTCTTTGGTAAGAAACTTATTTGTTGGTTGGTACCTCTGACCATTCAATTTACAAATTATATTTAGAGAATTTGAGAGAAACATAAAATATCCTTAATTTACCGTGCCCAAGAAACATGATATATAAAGGATTTGCGGTTGTTTTCGTATCTTGACCAAAGGAATCCTTTTGTACGGTTTGTGTTCAAACATTCCGTCATATGCCTGACGTCAAAGTGAGATACGAGACGGATGAAACAAAGCTGGCTGACGTCTTACGTCAAGGCGGGCGGCCGGTATCAAAAGCGTAACCGTTTACATTTTGAAATTATTAAAACTAAAACAAAATAACGCAGAACGACGCAATATACGCAACGCATTACGTGTATTAACCCTTCAATAACGCATTGAAGGGTTAATACACGTAATGCGTTGCAATAGTAAATTAATTGACTATTTGTTATATAACCTAGTAATAGATTTTGCAGTCCATGTCATGGTAATTGGGTACTACCGCCGATGAATGTTTGTAAACACCTCCATTATATAACGGAAGTTCTACTTGAAGCAGTTCACAGTGTTGCCGCTTTTGAGTACTAAGATGATCGCTGAACAATTTCACGCTAGAAATGGATATGGCGTTATACCCTCCTCATACTATGTTGGTTCCACCTTAAAAATAATATATGATGTTGCAGAGATGCTACTGCAGTGGAATGGGAAGTTTCAAAGAGCATCCAGTACACCTGATGATAAGTATCCACTGCTGCCCATGGACAATTGTTATAAAACCCTGGTCAAGTCCTACCTATAATTAACCATAGATTCGCTTCCCCTGCGCAAAATTGGAACACGTCGGATAAGTAGGTTTCTCTTTTCACACTCTTCAAACTAGTATACATCAAGGCTTAACAACGTTATTCGTTTTTTATCACCTTTAAATATTTTTCCAATATATTTCAGTGTGCACAATGCCTACAATATCCTATCACATATTTTTTGTACTTCCACGCATATCATATTCAGCATCAAAGTGACGTCAAAGTGAAAAGTGTGTTTCGAATGAAACAAAGCTCCACGATACAATCGCAACGGGAAATTGAATATCAAAGCCGTATTGTTATCTTTGTGAGGTCTAACTGATCATAGTTTGTCTACGATCGTCGTATTGCATAAAAGGGAAGCGTGGCTTTATTAAAATTTATTAACGATGAGCTGTGCTCGTGACTTTGTTTGCGTGGATGCTGGAAAATAATCATTTGTTGCGTAGACCTACATATCATTTAGAGTTTAGACATTTTTAATTTTAACACGACTGACGAAATTTAAGAACCGACTAGATTCTACGACGAAACGAATAAATGTAGGAACAGATATCATTTTTCTGCGAAAAATCTTCTGATTTCCAGGTTAGTTCTGATTTTTCAGTTATGCGCGTATTAGATAATAATTATTTCTTGCTTAAATGGTGAAGCGAAATATCGTGAGGAAACTTGTACGCCTGAGAGTTCATTAAAACCAGATTTTAATGATTTATGAAGTTTATTAATACGCACTTAGTTAACGCGTTGGACTATGGACTAATGCAGCTCCCGTTGGAAGAGGAAGCCCGTTCCTAGTTCCGAAACTAATGGATTAACGACGATTGCCTGGAGGTGTTGTTAACTGCAAATGAATAACTTCGTAGGAAGACATTGCTGCCTGTCTCCGGGATTAATCTAGTCGCTTTCCACGCTATCCATCGGAGGAGATGTTATTTTAGGTCAGAACCAATTAAAAATATGTTTCCCTGAAAATACACTACGAAATTGGTGAGTAATAAGATATTTCGTTATAATTACAAATTGTAGAGTAAATCTTCTGTTATTTTGTAGAATAGAAGTAGCAAAGGAACATCGAGTCTACCTGAAGGTTAGAGGCAACTGCCGCTGCAGACACCTGATAACCAACCGAAAACGGTAACACCCGTATGGTTCGACAAGGTAGGTACCCTCACCACACCCATTTCAAGCGAAATGCAATTCTGCGTTTCAGTATAAGAGTGTTGACGCGGTCTGTCTAACATACCATCTTAGTCTTCAGAAGTTGATACGCATCAGTGATCGGCTTCAGGTTGAACCTGTTCTATAGTACATTACTCTGTTATTTTGATCAAAAATTAAGGTAAATCTCGAAAGAGTATTTTTACGTAGTAAACCAATTTCGCTTTAAGCTACTTGGTTATGACGTAAGAACCTACCATGAAGGTTATTACAGCCTTCGAGATAGCTTCTCCGATCCTTCCTAGACATACGCAGTAAGCGTCTAAATTTCCCCAATTTCCCCAGAGACACATTTTGTTACAACCTGTGGGTAGCGCGGGGTAAATTGGACGCGCCCACCACACATCCTCTTAAATCTTGCCTCGTATCGCACGCTTAAGTTCATCTGACCTTACAAACGATTTTATTTTTTGAAAGATTCAGGAAAATGAAAATATCTAAGTTTCCAAGCTAAATAACTATTACAGTTTTGTCATTGTCGTAGTGGCAATACTAACATCGCAAGAGATTCCATGCTGATCCTGTAATCAAAAATATTTAGAGTTGTTTAGTTAACATTTAGAAATCACGCACATGGATGGTGCATTGAATGGAAGTATATGAGTACAAACATTATAAATACAGAAACTTGACTATCCGTAGATTACTTGAAAGAATTGTTGAGTCGACATGTTAAAAATACCCAAAAATATTATTTTAATATTTCCTACAGATATTTATACTACAAGGCTAATATTACTGTAATATTTAGCTTCTCTGATGTCTTAAAAAATAAGTCATTCATTTTAATTTTGTGTATACGGAAGATTTACATCTTATTCAAGTGAACACTTCTATGAAGAAGATAAAAACGATATTGGCGTTCTAAAATTCAGGGTAAAAAAACTCAAGCTTAAGCTTACAAGAACCAAGCTCTTTGGTTAAGTGGCTCTAGATCTAGGGGGAAAACAAAAAGGTGCTCATACTTCAACGTCGAAGAAATTATGAATAGTGGGTAACCCGCATATACTCGTACATATATATCTCGGAACTCTTTCCGTGGTTTACGTGGTTAATTTATTATTATACAAGAAGCAAACGAGCGTGCAGTCCAGCTGATGTCTATTGTCCATGGACATCTGTAATCAACCTCAGGTATATTTGTCTCCCTTATTATACCTTTCAAACCAGAACACAGCGACGCTACAATGCTGTTATGAGGTAGAAATATGTGTATCTTATAATGGCCAAAACTAAATTACATTTGAAGTGTTAAATAAAAATACTTCAGAGAATATCTCAATTTACTTCATCCACAAGGTTCCGGGTTCACATCTTGATCAAGCAAAAATCTGTACGAAGAATGTAGACTTACATGGCGGGTTTTAGTGTTGGTCTACTTGCCTTTGTGTGTCCATACTATCTTTAACACGAGGAATTCTTGTGTAGCACTACGTGTATAACTGTTTTAAAGTACATCTTAAAACAATGCGTAGCTTTCTAGCTTCAGTAGGAGCAAAATTGAAGGTTATTTGCCCTAGGAAGAGCTTAAGGGACATCACACAAGGGAAACACTGAAGCGTTCCGGGTTTCGTTTTATGTGTAATGTGGCTAAAGAGGGGTTTCAGTAAGTAATATTACACAACTCGACTTATTCTCCAAGCGGTCACTAGATTTTACCCCGAAAAAATGGAGCAAATTTTAACGCTATGGAATCCAACTCAAAATATATATAATTCGAAGTAGATTACTTACAGAATTATTTTTGAACGTCGAACTTGCGATTATTTCGCGATTTGTTTCTCTATAATAAGATCATTTCTAACAATTTATCATTATGCGCACATTATCGTAAGCACGATTATACATAATTATATTTTACAGCAAAACACCACAAAATTGTATTACTAGAACATTTCGCAACTTAGCAAGTTCCGTAGTGAATGAACTAGCTCGAAACAGCTCTCCAGTGGCTCCCAAACCGCACAATGCGGGAAGTATGTTCGACAAGCGAAGTTCAGGCGAAGACATAGCTTTGTTAACGTTAACGCTTCTCTAATGGCTCACTTAACATAGCTGTAGATGTTTAGTTTCCAAGTACAAACATTTTATGTTAAGTATCTCTATACTTAATTTCAGATTACCTTTGTATGCTCATTGCTCATTTTAACGATGCAACGCTGCCAATTCGCTTTCCTAAAATATAGTGAAGTGTACAGCGCTCCATCACTAATTTAAGTTAAGGTAAATAGTTGTAGCCAACATAAATACAAAAACTACTTTACCTGTTTGTATACGGGATATTTTTGTCGTTTAAGTGCATTTGAAGTATATTTTCACTGTAGATAATGGACTTACGATAAACTCATCGGTTACTTTGTTCTCCTAAAATAACAGGATCATGAATGGAAACGTTATTCGGGGCTTTTAAAAACACACAAAGAGCTTGTCCTTATAGCCAGGAATTAGTGATTCCTCTAGAATTGTAAATGACTATAGAAGTCCGTCACTACTAGAAGATTCATCTACGTCATAAAGAATACATAAAAAATGTTCACCAGTACAACAAACCGCTAAGCTGTAGTTATATCGATACGATCCTATTGTTAGAACCACAAAACTGACGAACCCAAAAGTTTTACCACACAGTTTCGTAAATCTAAGGAGCCGCTAGTTCTTTTATGACAGTACTTGTAAAACAAAAGTGTTCCGGGAACGCTTAATTTCCCGCACGCTCCCTACCCTCATTTTCGACTAATAAAATTTTATCGGCCGAATTCGTTCGCGTTACGAAAAACACGTAGAGCGAGGATAAGCATACATCAGAAAACCATGATCGTGGAGTTATCGAAATCTTTTGCACTAAATGTAACATTAATGTTCGTTAATATCTGTTTTTATAAGGTTATTAAATGTTTAAAGTTTAAATACTAACTTTGGTCTCGATTCAAGTTAATGTCTTATTCTATTTGAATTTACAAATCAGTACATCACAAAATACGCTATATTCATTTAGAAGGAGCAACATGTATCTCATCACTCCGTAAAGTAATTATTCAAAAGACATTGACTAGGTGTTTAAGTGTTATTATAACTAAATTATTTTATTTTATTGTATTCGTGTGACATATGAAGATAGATTTAAACAAAATGGATTAGTAAAACGGGTCTCACGCTTAATCATGAGAAAAATTACATTCCCGAAACTCGTTCGATATAAAAACATGCTCGCCCTAACTGCTCCCTTTCGTATGAAAATTTGTTACTCGCGTTTCGCTAAGATGTTTACCCGAAATGTGCGATAGAAAGGGTTAACTGGGTATCTCGTAGGTATTGTTTGTACTCTATATACGATACGAGTGAAGATATTTTCTTCTTACGGGCGGAATATGTAGGCACGTGTGTACTTTATTTATTCTCTTCGGAAGCAATATGAGGGCGTAAGTGTATTTTAAAGGCTGAATAAAATACTTTGCACAATGTTGTATGCAATTTTTTTTTGGGTGTTTCATTTTGATCGTTTTGGTCATCTTTATTAAGTACTGGTATTTATACTGGAGAGAATTCAGCAATTTAATTATATATTACTTAGTTAATATCAGATAAAAATATGGACTAATTAAAACTCTAATCAAGATAGTTTTAATCCAACTCCAATCTACCAATTAATTTATTCCAGCTTTTCAATCAGCAATGATATTATTAAATGAATTAAGCAAATTCAATATATTACATTTTTTTACATAATGGAGTAGCAAACGACCATGCAGTCCACCTGATGGTAAGTGGCAACTGTCGCTCACGTTCCTCGGACACCTCGGAAGCCCCC
>DWRA01004767.1:0-10510 GCA_018250295.1 Spathilepia clonius
CTTATTAAAAAAAGTTTAAAATTTTCAAATTAAAGACGTGTAGACAGGACAACGTCTGTCGGGTCCGCTAGTTTTGTTATAATATGTTAAATGATATAAATCAAAAGAACTTAGATCCTACGTCAGTTATCGAATCTATTTTTTATGTTAACGCATATTTTTAGATAAATAATTTAAAAATAGATTGCTTACGTCTTAAATTTTTTTTTGTCTTAACATAGCACTTAGCACATAACATAACTAGAAATTTGTATGTCTTGCTGTATTGTAATAGTGTTTGAAATAGAATCTAACAAAGGTAAGACTAGAAACTGAATTCAGACCGAGAATCCGGGGACAACTTACATAGCTCAAACTTTGTTGTGTCGTTTAGCTCTTCTTGTCACTTTACACTTACTTCAATTCCTTTTGTATAAACATTTTCATGATCTTTTAATTCTTAAATAGGTATCTTTGATTGCAGGGAGTAGACAGCTAATTTATGAATTGTGGTCTAGTCCAAATTTAATTAACCACTGCAGGCACTTTTAGTGAATATTCATCACAATTCGAAATGCATTGTTAATTAATGTTTACTTCCCTTAACTATAAAGAAATAACTCCTAAAAATTTTACCTAAAGTTTTAATATGTTATTATGTATGAAGTTCACTAGTTCACAATTGGCCAGCCTACTAACCTATTATTTTAAGCTCGGTCGTTATTTAATGTTCAAGCAAATCGTTAAATGTTATTTTAAATTGGAAATGTTCGTAATATTTTATAAAGCACACAATTAGTAAACTTTTGGTTATCACTCTCATAGTTATCCTTAAAAATTCTGAATGCTAATTTTGCATAATTAATAATTCACTAGAGAAAGTACCTACTGGCCTAAATCTCGTATATTTAACCATAGCTTGTACAGAAATTCCAAATAATCGTAAACACGAAAGATTCTTGAAAAGTTCTTCAAACTTCAGAAACGTCTAAATTTGGCCGGTAAATAAAAATCAACAAGTTTATGAACAAAGTATTTGCATATTTTTATGGTTGTTCTTACAAAATCGTTAACAAGTTGAAAGCAAAATGTGAAGTAAACAAACAGAAAAGAATCAGGGAAAGATATTCCAGATAGAGTAGGTAAAATATTCGCTCCTTAGATTCAAAATGACAAACCTAGCAATAAAATAAGACGCAGGTAATATTTACTTTAGCCTAAGGCATATTTCAGCGAGAGAGGAAAATCAAATCATGTGAGCTCCATTTTGCTGTTTGCTGAAACATCTCATAGCATCGCTTGTAGGAAATAAAATATTCATACCAGTTTCTTAGAATTCCTAGTACGTTCCATAAAGTGTAGAACAGATAAGGCTCTCGAGAATCCGAAGAAAATATTGTTCAACATAATGTCCTGCGACTTTATCTTTGTTTTGCAAGACGAGTAATCTTCGTTATTTCGACACATATTTGCACAACAATTTGTTTGGCAAAATATATTTCTTTTCCTCTTTAGATTTTTCACAGTGTGCGAATAATACTAAAATATTGTAACAATATTTGCATGGAACGACTAAACAGTCGGATAGGAGCAGATATGAATTTCAAAAAAACATCGATATGTATCGCAGTGTCAGCTTCAAAAACAGAGATGACCTAAATCGACTCGAAAGTACAATGACAGAAAACCAATGATGTTATATAAAAAGAGGAATATGGTAGCAATGATTTTATATTCTATGAGCTCTATTTTTTAGCAAAAATACCTCTAAAATGAGAACGTTTATGTCTCATCTTCTAGGCAGCCTTTAGCGGTTCAACTTTGGAGGCACCACCGTAATATAATTTTATTATTATTTCTGTCTAATATCAGCCATATTCTACATTCTACAACGCTTCTACGTTCTGGTTTGAAGAATGTGGTAAGGGAGACATACCTATATTACAATAATAGCAATTGAGAAATTGTTTTAGTTTATAACTGACTACTGTAACTACGTTAACAATACTACATATTACAACACGTAGTAATTAAAGAACAAAGGATGTGCAATAAACTTGTACGTGTTTATATTACCAGCGTTCCTAGAAGAAAATGTCAAAAGTATAAGATTCTACTATATTGCTTTTCCCGCCATTAGTGTTATCTGTGTCACAAAGAATCACATAATAACAGCTTAGTATACTGGCGCCAGAGATGGCCTGTCATAGACACATTAATAAAATATATCTAGTTATTCAATACCGAGCTATTTGTCCTGTTTCATTCAACTCGGAACGTTAAATTTAGACATGATAATATCTTCGGTCGTGAGAGAAGTCACAAGTCAGAATATAGAGTATAGAAAAAAATCATGTCGCCATCAACCCATTGCTGGACTCCGATCTCCCCTCAAAATGTGATGATTTAGGCCATAATCTACCGCGCTAACCAAGTGCGAGTTGGTAGACTTTACATTTTTTTTAAGAACACTCAAGTATATAGATTTCGTTACAAGTTTTCCTTCACCGTTATTACAAGTGTTAATTAATTTCTAATAAACATTTATATCAGTTTTGAAAATCAGAGGTTCGTTGCCTGGAGTTTTAAACTCGGACCACCGACTGAGCAGCCATTATTTAACCACTAAATTATCACTGGTTACCTAAATTGTGTATACATTAAAACAATAAAGGGACGTTACGCCACTTACTACCGCAACTTACACTGATATGCTGAACTGTACGGTTAGCAGAACACATTGATATTCATGCTATTTCAAGTAGAAATGCACCTGCAACCACACTCGCTTAATTTCAAATTGAGATCGGGTTTAGACGTCCGTAGTCAATGGAATGCAGTGATCACTTCACAGTTGGATGATGCTCTTTACAGCTTACGACAGATGAATAAAGATTTTTAATCTTTGTGGTTTAAGTACTCAATGCAAATGTACCCCCATTGTACCTTATAAGAGAATTGTAGGAAAAATTTAAAATATGTACATCCTTGATTTTTACTTTTCGGAGATACGTTGATAGGTGTGGAAACGCATCTCAAACATTTTATTTTATGGACGTAGCATACAAGCACCTGTGTATGTAATCTACCGGATGGTGAGAGGCTATTGCCGTCCATGAACATCTATGGTCAAACCTAGATAAGATTAGAATCCTACTTGAGGTCATTGCTACTCCTGAGGACTAAATTGTAACGCCTCATATAACTATATCTACCTTACGACTCCCTTCAAACCAAAACACAGCATCGCTTAACACTGTTGTTTTAACTCCGCAGTTCATCCTCAAATAATTCTACCACCTTGAAAACTATATTATAATTGTAAGAAATAAAAGTAATGCAATAAAATTTCATACATACAACTATCTCATAGTGGTCTATAACTGTGGTTACGTTTACTGTTCAACTTTATTCGATGTTTACGCATCCGTTGTGATTTGTTACCAGTATTTTTATTGTCTCTCCTTTTTATTTTTCTCATCCCCACGACAGATCCTGAAATAGGGTAACTTTTTCGTAGTCATTTCCGCAGTTCGACGTTTTAATTGAGAAATATCGTCATTGCTTCAATTTTCCTTCCCGCATTGGTATAATTTTATTTAAATGGACGTCTCGTACCAAAAGCTTTTTCGCATAAATTGTTCTCTGTATTTGATTACTTAAAAAGCCATTCTCGTTGTATTTTTTGGTACAATTCATATGTCCTAATAACTTTCTTAACCGTAAAAAATGGATTCAATGTCTTATTGCCAGAAAGGTAATAGCAGGAGTCTTAAGTTAGCACTTGACATTGCAAATGGTTATCGTGACGATGGAACGAATTCGTATTAAAGAGAGATTTAAGTCAACCTTTACCAGTCATAAACAGCAACAGTTTCGATTCGATTAACATCTCATTGCTGGTTATGAGTGTCGCCTTACAAACGGAGACTAAGTTATATTTTCTCCAGTAAGTATTATCGAAAATCGTGGCTTAATGACAAACACATCCAATGGATATCCAAAGATGTACACGAATAAGACTGCACTTACACAGAACATAGATACGTACAAGACAATACGTTCATTGAACCAACGGAGATATTTCTAACCGCCGTAACTCTTCCAGCAAAGAAGATTAATAAAATTGCAGCGTGATATACATGTATGTTAATATTAACTACAACCTAAGTACTAAAGTATCCCCCGTGAGACGTTACACAGGCTTATGTTCTTCATTGTTCACAAGTGGATCGAGCGGGGATATCAGATTTTTGCTTTTACTCTTGTATGTCCGATTATATTCCAGAAAGCAAGCGAAATTTTATTGATTCGGGATTTGTTGTAGTAAAGTACCAAATCACTGTATTATGATGTCTAATCAACCCCATGTACAGAATAATACAATCCTCACAGATAAATAAGACAAAAAGGGAAAATTATTAACTTGAATCAAGTTGTATTGGTAAAAGTAGCGATTTAATTTCATTTTGTTGACTTAGCGCATCGTTTGGAGATTACTAATGATAATGATAAACTTGATATCTCACTATCAGCTTAAAAGAAAAAGATAAATAGCTAATTCATTTATGTTTAGTAAAAGTAGCCATTAAGAACTAACTCATCGAATCGAAATTTAAATTATACAGTCTTTTAATAGGAACCTCTACTAATATTGTATAATATTCCAAAGTTCCTTTACGTTATTTCGGGTCAGAAATCATTTAAGGAGACCCTTTCAAGTAAAGTGCCAAGAGGCAGGGAAAGTTAAACCAATTATACGGCTAAAAGGAAAATAATATCACACTCAGTTGTCAACGAAACGAAGCTGATAATTTGATCATACCAATATTAGATCTGTTATTAATTCTCCCTGTTAAGTTAAAGGGCGTTCGACCGAAAAAGTACAGAATATAGTCCTGTAATACATATAATAATTACTTGTATCATACATATGTACGTACCTGCCTATAACAAATTAAAACGCTTCTTGCCCCTGTGTTACGAATATTTCAAAATGATGGTAAAAAGAATATTATACATTAAAAAATAGATGCGTTTGTTACTTTGTCCAAATCACGCTAGAATCATTTTTTCAATGTTCCCACCAACTTACGCTTTATGATTAGAACTTGGAGGTATAAATATCTTCAGAGTCGAAAACAGAGATTTCAAACGTACCTATATTACCAAGTCAAGAAAATCAAACGCAAACCTTTCTTTAAAATAACCTAAAATCTAACGTTACTAAAACCTAACCTAATATCTAACTAAACGTTAATGTAATTAATTACTCTATAAATATGTATTGCTATTGATAGTTATTACTATTACATTTTTTTATACAATTTTCAAGTTTAAATTAAATTAACGTGGGCACTGAAAATTACATGAAATTTACATAATTGTACGAAACGTAAACGGAGGGTTGTTAATTTAATTAAAAAAGGGACAGGAGCAAAAATATGCACAACAAGAAGTTGAGAACGTTTTCAAAAATGTAATTACGCGCAAATATGAGAGAAGACCCGAAATATCTTACGTAGCTGATTTAAAAAAAAATTACCTAAGTGTACGAATTTTTAATAGTACTTGTTTTTGATTGTTTAATTCCTTCCTATTTGCGTTTTTCTTCAATACAATATTATGTCGCAAGTTAACTTTTAAATAAATTTCAACAAAACACTGTTACCACGCCTCTCGAATCTCCATTAAACTTGAAGCGACTGTCACTGAAGATAAAAATCAATTAGATCAAGTATCGTGTCACTTACCGAACATATCAGTTATCTCAGTCAACATTTGTCAGACACCACTTTATCAACACAGAAAACATGACAGAAAATATTGTTAAAAATCCAAATAGTTTTTATGGTCTTTCACTGAACATTTTTCTCATTTTATTAGAAGATGTAGTTGGAATATTGAAAGATAATAATTTAATTTATCGTGCTAAGTGCGTAAGGGTAGGAAGGCGTCCCGCACACGCGCGTCTATCGCGGCGTCTGGATGGAGACTGACGTTAAGTTGCCAAAGTCGTTCCCTGCGAAGCGAATCGCGGTGGAATGAAATTCACTAGTTCTTGCGCTAAGCTTTCGCTTAGTCCCCACAAAGTTGGGCGTTTATTGATATTTCATTAGTTAGAGATAATCGCATTCCGTGGACAAGGATGAAACGCATGCTTAGAAATGTTAAGTGTGCTATTGCGACACGACGATCGTGTACCCCTGAATAAGGGATCCTTTTAATAAGTTTTATAATAAATAAAATCTTATCAATAATTTTGGCATGAATTTTTAAAGTATGAGATTGAAGTAGTAAACGAGATCCATTTGATGGTAAGTGGACACAGCCGTCCACGCAAACGTTTATAACCAATTCCTTATAGGCAAAGGTTCTATCTAAAGCCGATCACAGACGCATTTCCAGTTCCGAGAACTGAGATAAATCTCTTTATAATAACCTCTAAGTCAGCCGGCATTCACACGCTTCCACCGAAATGCGTGAATAACTGTATGTTATAAATAATTATAGAGTAGCAGTTGTGGTGCCGTTGGCGAACGTAAACGTAAGTCAAAATATGTACTTTTTCGCATTATATTTACTTTCATTTTTTCTAATATTTTTAATTGCTTACTTTTCAAAAACACTGGTTCATTTAATAAATCTGTATTATAAAAGTATGTATATTAGC
Organism: Spathilepia clonius; assembly: GCA_018250295.1. Lineage (NCBI taxonomy): Eukaryota > Metazoa > Arthropoda > Insecta > Lepidoptera > Hesperiidae > Spathilepia > Spathilepia clonius. Next base: position 6,653 of record DWRA01004767.1, read on the forward strand.
CTATAAATGTAATCGTTTGAAATAGCAATTTGTTATCCTATTAACCTACTAAACTTGCGTAGTAAAATACTTGGCAGAAGAATATAATGAGTTGAATTAGTCATTATAATTATGAAGGAAATAAAGTTAAGTTAAGTACATTGATATTATAATTACCAAGCTTAAGCCGTTAACTTTTAAGATGAATTAATCAACTTGTAAAATTTAGGAAGTTATAAAATACTGAAAAAATAACAAATCTGTCCTATGTTTACTATCACCGTACTATATGACGTAGTGTATTTATTATATGAAGCAGTACATTTATGAAGGTACAAAATTTTGGGTACTGTATACATTAAATTAGTCCATTTGTAACAAAAACTTAAAATTTTAAATTCTTCTAAGTGTTAGCAACAGAAATTATTTAATTTTCGTACCAATTTTCTTTTGGAATCGTAGCACTAATTGTTAGTGGCATAGACTACAAAGGGCCGATTTGCTACGATAAGTATCAGCGATCGTAGCTCCGTAGCCCGTAGCACATCACGAATGGCTACAGTAAGGTTACGTTCAAATTCAGACTGGATTTTCTCGAAAAACTGACTAGAACCTAATAATTGATTGATTGAAAAATTTACTACCGGTTATGGACCACGGCCTAAACGTATACACTCCGAGAGACCTGTATACAGTAGTATAAATTATATTTAATACTCATTTACATATTCATTTTTGAAGGTAGTAGTACCTCAGGTAAAACTTTTATCTTATCTGGGCTTAATTACATATGTACTTGGGCGTCAGTAGCCACTTACCACCAGGCGCACTGCAAGCTCGTTTACTATTTGTATAAACGAAAAAACAATTCCAGATGTAATTGAGCTGTGAAATAGACCATTCCTAATAAAAATATTACGTGCTTTCTTTGATATGGACCCACACAAAGTTAAAAATATTTTAATTAGTATGAATCACAGAGCAAAGACCATTAAATTTAAACAATCTGTTACTGTTTAAATAAAATGGTTCCTTAATGTGTGTGTATTGTAATAAATTGAAGATACGACAATTTCGACTCCTTGGACAGCAGCCATAAAATACGAAAAGTCAAGGAGACTCTCTCGTTAATGAAAGAACACTCAACAACGCGAGACGTGTCTGAAAATGTTAAATAATAAGAAATTCTCGGAATTCAAATGTATTTTTTATTTTCAGAATAAAATCTATAGCAAATTATCATTATAATTAAGCTATGCCTTTGTCTGATAGATGGTAGTACCAGTCTAGTTCTACCGAGGAGAGGCCACGGCCACTGACATTTCTAGCGTGAAACAGTTCTTGCGTATTGATGGATATGGATATGAATATTGGCTGACTTACATTTATGACGCGACCATCTTAATCCTCAGGAGTAGCAACGAATCTATGATCGACTTCCAACTAGTGCTCCTGTTTCATATGGGCTTGGTTACAATACTCTTAGTATGAGTTTTTTAGGTTTCAGCGACGCTATCGTCTCTAACGAGTTGGCCCATACTTCTCCTAGCAGCGCACACTGCGAAATCTTTAGTTCCGATATGTTCCGTAGAAGCGCTGCTAGGAGAAATATGGGCCAACTCATTAACGACGATCGAGTCGCTGAAACCTAAAAAACTCATACTAATGGTACAGGTTTCCATAGGCAGCAGTGACTACATACCATCAGGTCAACCGTACACTCGTTGGTTTCTTCAATATTACAAAAACCATTGCTAAACACAATTCTCTTTTTAAAATACGCAAGGGTGACGCTACGTTCAGCACCGACTAGGAATTAGTTGGCTTCATATATCTTTGAAAAATCACGGAAATAATATGAGAGTTTTTATCATGTTTTCCTACTACCATTGAAACACGATTAAGTTAGTAAACTAATTCATTTTCTGTATACGCAAGGGCAAATATGTCATGCATACATGCCTATGTATAAGTTGGCACTTTTATCTAGTTATAAATAGATACACCATTCTTTAGATGGCTGACAGGGAGATCCATTATAAACTTTACGATATTGTGGCCTTCGCGACAAACTACACATTTCTTGTGTGGTATAACGTGATATTGTGTACACATTTAGAAACTACCACAAATCAGATTCTATATCCCAACTTTTTGTATGGGAACTGACAAGCCGAGTTTGAAGTATGGTGCCGTTATGAATAATGGGCGAAGTTGAAAGAGTTTAAAATTGAACTGTCCGTATTTCGGCAGGAATATTAATTTCATACCATTCATTATGTAAAGTGGATTTTGAAATAATCTCACGAAGTTTGAATTATTCATCTGGCCAGACAAATATATAACAAATATTTTTTCAATTTCAATTGTGCTTTTTAATTCAAAGAAATAGATTAACATTATTATTAGCATTAATATTTGTAAACTCTATTAAACCTTAGGACAATTTTGGTACCAAAAGATTCTCAACTTATATATTATTACAGTGGTATTATTTTTATTAACAATATTAATATAATATTTTTATAAATAGAGCGGTCAAAGTTTTGAGTATTAGTTGATACAAAGAAAGGAACTGTCTTTGTGACTTATAAAGTAGATATTATAATGTGTAAACTCATGGGCTCGTTTTTTATATTCGTGTATATATGTTAATGCAATAACACTAATTTATATTAGATTTCACTACAAATACTACATTATAGCTAATAAAATAGAACACGTTTTTACAAATTGAAAAAATGAGGTACAAAGTCAGAAAAAGTCGAAACCATGTTTTTTACCGACTTCAAAAAAGTGGAGGTACTTTTTTGAAGTCGGTAAAAAACATGGTTTATGGTACTATATCATTTAACAGTATTCAAGCAACTTAGTGATTTTCATATTTCTATTATTATGGTTCTCAAATACTAGGACGCATAGAGAGCCAAATATGTTTAAGCTTAAGTAAACTAAAGAGGCAACTGTTACCGCTTCTGATTAAAGCTGAATAAACAAGCACATAGATAGGAATATGTGGTTTCATTACTAAGACACTTAATTATGACTTGAGACACGATAAATATTAGCTAGTTACATACATATACAAGCGACTAAATAACTCAAAGCTATGTAATGAAAGTTACAGTTATAATGATTGTGGATAATTCTTATACATGTAGATTTCTTCACAATTTCTCTTTATCGTTGAAGCAAGTGATAACTATTTCTAGTGGGCAGAAAATATCAAATGTATGTAAAAATTAACGTTTGATACTAAAAATTGTTAATTTTTGATCTTTGGCAGGCAAATATCGTATATCTATCATCAACCCATTACTGTCCCACTGCTGGGCACGGGTCTCCTCTCAGAGTGAAAGGGATTAGGTCATAGTCCACCGCGCTGGCCAAGTGCGAATTGGTAGACTTCACACACTTTTTGAGTACTTTTTTTTTCAAAGAACTCTCACGTGTGCAGGTTTCCTCGCGATGTTTTCCTTCGCCGTTATAACAAGTGATAATTTATTAGTAATACGCGCATAGTTTAGAAAAATCAGAGGTGCGTACCTAGGGTTTGAACCTCGGACTCCTCGACTGAGAGACCGTGATTCAACCACTAGGCTAACACTGCTATACACTTACACAGTATATGTATGTATTTGTTTGTACATATATATACTTCGGATTTTGAACCTCCTTCTTTAAAGTACCGATGGTGCTTAATATTCGATGACGACTATAAAATTCGACGGCTTAACATGCATTCCGTGCGTGGATTCGTTAAGCCATCTGCCCCAGTAAACATTGGATAGCAGTTGTTAAAGCTTGACGTAGTTCCCCCAATAGATATTGCAGCGCCGCAATGGTACTTCAAGCCTTCTTCAGTTAGGAGGAAAGCCG
>DWRA01004768.1:0-10510 GCA_018250295.1 Spathilepia clonius
TACAAAAACAAAATTATATATAAAAAGTTATCTTATGTTAAAGAAACAAGCGGAGCTGGAGTTACTTCAGACCACACTGTTTTATCATCCAAATAATCACTTGCTTTATAGTAGGCTCTCCTACACAGAGTGAAGACGTTTTTATGTATGTTTTTTTATAAGTTGGGTGTAGCAAACGAGCATGCATTCCCCCTGATGGTAAACTACTGCCGTCCACAAACATCTGTAATCAATTCCAGATAAGATTAGAGTCCTGCCTGAAGTAAACCACAGACGCGTTGCTGCCCCTGAGGACTAAGTTGGAACGCCTCGGGTAAGTATGTCTCCCTTACCACACCCTTCAAACCAGAATACAGCTGAGCTTAACACTGTTATTACTAGGCTGTAATAGGTGTGACGGTGGTGTTGCCAAAGTTGCTAAGCAGAAGGGTGCGGTAAGGGAGACTCACTTATCCGAGGCAGCTAACTTTGTCCTCAGGGGCGGGCAACGCATCTGTGGTCGACTTCGGGTAAGATTCTAGGCATATCTGGGATGGATTATAATTGTCCTCACTTACCATCAGGTATACTGCATGCTCGATTGCTACTCCATTATGTATCAAAAGAAAATAGAGCCTCCGACAAGGTTTTGACACGGCTGTTCAATCGTAACTACTGACCGAAACTGTAATTCTTTCACAGCGCCAGGAGCCATTGAGTAATTTATCAAATAATTCATATAAAAAGTATAATTAATCAAATTAAAAAGTTATAAAATGTTTCATTAAAAACTCAATATAGGTTTATTATTATTACCACAGACAATTTTCATTATGGTCGTAATCGTAAAAATCCTTATTACACTTCTAAACCCTCTTTAATTATAGTATTAATTAGGTTATAAACCCTTGCTTTTAATTTGAAATGTTATATGAAACTCATTAAAAAGCTTTTAAAGATAATATTTACGTGTACGTGGTATTAACACACTTTTTTCCACTCATTATATTTCAACTATAATGGCATATTGTATATACTCTAAGGTTTCACGTAGGTATCGTTGTATTAACACACCTAAATAATGAATATACAAAACCCATTTTTTATCGAGAGGGAGGGAAGCTTTTAAATGGTAGCCGGTAACGGTAGCGGTAGCGGGCGACTACTGATCACGGACCTTCACTAAATATAAAAAGGATTTAGGCCGTAGACTCTACACATCTTTAAAAATCACGATGTTTTCCTTCACCGTTAAACCAAGAGATAGTTAATTTCTAATACATCCATAACTTAGGTAAATCGGGAATTTGAATTTCGAACTCCCAAAGAAAATAACCAAATTTTAAACCACTAGATTATAACTGCTTAAAAACGTCACATACTAATATACAATAAATGTTAATTTACAGGACAATTCAGAAGAGATGTACAGCCTGGACAACGACTCCTTCCTGAACTCGCTGGAAGCCATGACCATCCAGAACTACTGGACGGATACGGTGAAACACACCAAACTATGAACTGTCGGAATAATATCGGACTTAAACTGAGCCCTAACAATGTGTTATTGGGTTTATGAAGACCAGTGCTAAGATTGATTCGTTATGTAAAAACTTTAATACCGTGATTTAGGAAAAAGCGCCACCTATCTCTCAATGTGAATAACCGAAATAAAATCTTTAATACCGTGATTAAGGAAAAAGCGCCATCTATCTGTCGTGTTTCAAACTGTGAGTGATGTTTACTTAAGATTTCATTATAAAAGTACGGTTGAAGAAACTTAATGAAAATGGTTACTTAATTAAATTAGACTATCATAAGAATAGCGCTGTGCGTTGAAACTTTGAATTTGACTTATGTGTTTAGAGGACTTAAATAAGACTTTAACGTTAAGACGTAATATAAAGCAACATTGGACTCAAAATTCATTCAATATTTTTGTGATTTTTCAATGTTAAGAATGTTTAGAAGTACCAAATAGCAAATCACATCTAAAACGCCTCTGTAGTAGTACAGAGACACATTCCTGAATATTCCTAGCTATCATAAATCTATCTTATTTAAATGTCGTTGAGAATTTGACTACATTTGTTTTTGTTTCTCTGTTGAGCATAGGTCTTCTTCTTACAACATGGAGAAGACTACAGCACACAATGGATCTTTATTAGCTATCTTTACTATAATCGATTTTACCGTGTGAAGAAGTATGTCTCTCTAACATTAAGCTTATGAATGTTTTCACGAAGTTGCCCATAAAATTAAATAGCAATTCGTTTGAGCACTCAAAATCAACACATCGTCCACAGAATACGGAATATGTACGATGTGTTTTTTTTTTGAGATTGGTGTCTACTAAAATTAAAGAAAATAATGATATTGTACGGCTGGCAAAGAGTTTTGTCAAAGCACGCTCCACAATCGTTATATATAAACCAATATTTTGAATGCTCACATTCGTCATATTGTTGAGAAGCAATATTGCCAGGCACATTATGCACAATATGCCGAACAATATGGTAAAATTATTGATCAATAATATGCAGTTGTGGGCTCCTATTATGTACTGCGTCGGAAACTTTTCACACTTGTACATCAAAGCTCATTTTAGTGCCAAGCATAGTCATAGTAAAAGTGTAAAGATAAACATAATTTGAATTAATATCATAAAATATTTTCACTTTAATTTGCCTATTATAATATTTCTACTATCCCTTGTAAAAAATGTTGAAATTTGTAAATATCATGGTACTGTTACGATGCGTCTAGAAAATTCTAGAATCAGCAACAATATACAATAATATTTTGGACATAATGGACATGATGACAGAGTTTGAAATCCTCTAGTATATTGTAAGTACACGTCCACATTTCTCATAAAAGCATTTTTTCAGCGATAAATTAAGATTTAACTAGTTTGACTTAATTTAACTTTTTATCTAGTTTGAATTAAGCGGGAAAACGCTCGAGGATGTCATGGCATCCGTTGGTAACATCACGTTTAACCATTTCCCACAACATGGCCGACTGCAACATCTTACAAATATATTTATTGTACTAAAAATGTAATAAAAATCAAAATTAGTATTAAAATTTGGTAATTTTTAATTCATTTCAATACATTTTTTTCTCTAAGATGTTGTAATTTCATTCTTCTTTAGAACTTTCATGATGTCTATTCTACAGAAAAATGTTTCATTTCTTATGTATACAACAAACTGCTCTTCTAATACATTTTATTATTTATATAATACATTTTTACATTGTTATAATTGTAATTTGACCTGTTTGAGAATTGATTGTTATTTGTGACTAAAATATTTATGTATGTGATTGTAAGTACTTTTTAAACATTTATGTTATGAAATAATAATATGTAATTTTGATTTTCTTATAATTATCATGAATAGTAGAATTTGAATTATCCCAATGAAATAATTATGTGAACCATTAAAATATTCTATATTAATTTTAATTAATGTGAATAATTTAGTTTTAGATTGTATTATTAATTTATAATAGAGTTATATAAAAATATTAATTTTAGATTTACTGTACATAGGTACTTAACATTGTTGTGATAACATTTTTATTGTTTTATGTGTTTGGTTTAATGGCTTAATTGATTTTAGAATTTCTAAACTATCTTGCAAACTAGACTATAATGCATACATAGCTTATGTTTTATTTTTAATGCTGTCCATTCACAGTATATTGGCTATTGCATTCACCAAAATTAAAAAAATGCTCTCTGGAAACGATCCATGTGTGTACTTAAGTGGCCGTTCCACTTTATTGTCTATATACAACTTGGAGATATTGGGTTTTGGAAGAATGAGGATTGCGATAATCCACACTTGAGATCGTGTTCGTTGTTCGATATCAAGTGGAACGCAACCTATAAGAGCCTTGATAATGAAGAGGATTTTTGGACTCATCGATTTTGATTTATAATTAAGTTATAAATTAACAAGGACTGTTAAAATATCTTAAAGTCCTCTTAATTACACTTGTGATCAAGGTTTAATATTAGTTCAAACTGAATTCCTGAAGGATTTCGAAAATTCGTTTGTTATGCTAATTCACAATAGCTCCTATGTAAAATATTCAGTGATTCAATATTTATATCAGTCTTGCAGGGCTAGGGCTGCCATTATGTCTCAAGTTTGTCCTAAATTAACAGTCGGGGCTCACCCGGAAGAAAACATTAAGAAACCAAGACGAATGTTATCCGAAAACTCGTTACAAACCGCATTTAAGTGCCGGTGTTTTTAAATTCTTATCCGGCGTCGACAAAATAGATGCTGGCAACCCTACGCCGCCACAACGTTCTTATTATTCTATAGTCTAGAATCAAACTAGAATCTGTCTAGAATCTAGACATAAGATATTGATCTCAGTATGTTTCATGTAATTTTAAATAGCAAGAGTTTTAGTATAATGTTGTATTAATAGCTTTAAATTTCTGGAATTAAATGAAAATAACAACAAACGGAATTATTTTAGGTTTACAACTATGTATAAATTCCTTAACCTTTATAGTTCGACAAGGATACACGTAAAACACGTACTATTTATAATTTTAATAGATTATAATATAGTGAATATTGTCTACAATAACAAAAACAAAATATTAACAAAAATATACGGAATAATGGAAAGGTATTGAATATTGTGTCTATGATAACGTCAAAAGAACACTACGGTATAGCTTTTCCCGCCATGTGTTTTATCTGTGAGCAATGATGGGACGGTCAAATTGAACGTTGAAGTTAATAAAGTTAGGCTGAAAGGCAGAAAGCCAAGGCCGTAAAACCATGTTACAAAAAAAAAATGGAACAGTCAAAAAGTCACTATAGAGTGTAATTTAAAGATGGTATTCTGTTTAGTATTTATTTAGTTTACGTGAATACAAGTAATGCAAAGTATACAATTTTGTACTTATTACTTTAATTCATAACCTTGTCGGACTACATTTAATTTTTAACAAATGAATTGTTTGAAATAAACTGTCTTGCCTAATCCCTTAGTTAAAACATAGTTAGAAGTACACGAGAGATTTACATAAAAAAATTGAATGAAACGCTTTAGTGTGGTTATCGTTATCAGTTTACGCTGTTTTTGTTGTGATTTCAATTTCCGTCCAATTAAATAATTGTTTGTTTATTTACTTTCCAAAAGACTTAAATAACGTTCAAATGTTTAAATTATAATGATTGGTATCAATTTCTTAAAGCTTAATTTTAAATGTGTACCTATTTTATCTATAACATTGTTAATGTTTCTCGACCATTATCACGACACACACACAAAATCCGGTCGATTTGTTAAAAGTCTTTCAAGTATTACGTATACAGAATTTATCCCTTACTAGCAGCCATCACAGGTTTCAAATACCATAAAGCCATATGTTATCAGGCCGTTTACAATTTTTCATTTTGAATGTCTGCAATATTAGTACAGCCTGGATAGTACCCAATTTAAATCAAAATTGATGCTCCGGCACTGACCGTTATACATTTTAATTTGTGTGTTGAAAATAGAAACTGATTAGTACTTTTAATGCTTCATTCCAATACTGTCCTATATGTGTAATTTTTTTAAAGGTGCTCTCAAATTAGCCGGTGAATGTGGCGCAATTGCAGCTGATTGCTGTGGTCGCGTGGCTGCAGTTATCCTATCGCTTAACTTTCGTGATTCGAGAGTCATCATGTTATATGCTCAGAATCAAAGATAGATTTTGTGGATGAACCACTGATTAAGGCCAGTCGCGCGCCTCAGCGGCTAATTTGAAACACGTTCATTCGCATTACTACATAGTGTCTACAAGTGATTATTGAAGTATGTTGCCATAGTTATAAATACCAATATAAAATCAGTGTATTTTTATCTGTCTATATCTGTTGTTGACACATTTTTATAATGTAGTTCACATTCTCTTAAAGTAATTGTATATTGTCAGTGTTTAAAAATATTCCAATAGTACTTATTGAGAAAATTCTCGTGTTCAATGTTCACTAAATTAAAGTTTTAAGATTTCTTTCATTTTAATGTAAATAAATGTTTTTCAATAATAGATACCGTTAAAGAGATTAAACATAATAGTTATATGGCTGCGACCGATACAGTTATAAGTCTAACAGCCTGAGCAAATTAAAGTGAGTTTTAAAACGATTAACTTACTAGAAGAAATAATTTCCTGGTCTCTTATTGGTTGAAATTATTGTTGAAGAATAATTCTACCAATGGAGTATAAAGTCGCTCCAAGCTCTTCGCGTCCCATGTGCGTGTGCGTATGAAACTATGAGAGACCAATAGCGTACGTGGGGCGTAAACATGCGTGACGGGAAACTGGCCCTGGGGCCTCTGGACATAAGCTTACATAAAAAGGGCTTTAGGCACACTTCACCAGCTCAGAACTGGTTTATGTATATAGCTTTATAACACTGTCATATCAGGTCTAGACATTAATATAAATATAGTTACTATCTTATTTGCGTACTATAAGTCCAATCTGAGTGTAAACAGGTTTTAAAATACACGAAAACAATTCGATACCTCATACCATCTATTTAGATCTTAATCATCCTATTGTAAAATGTTAATCGTGTAATTTGAGATTTTAAATGAATTTTATGTATTGATGTTTTAATTCCCTATCTGTCCTATTATAAATTATTCCCAATAAAAAAGCAAAATTGTTTTAAGTTAATAAACATTGATTGTTATTGTACATGAGTTGGATTAAACATTTTCGGAAACTTGGCTCTCAGGTGCTAGAAAATATATTTTGTGTAGTCGAAACAATAAACCCCTATTAATGTAGTTACTTACAAAAAGTAATTTGGTTTGTGACAAAGTATTGTAATGAATTAATGGTGTAATTAGACTATATCATATTAAATCTATTTTTACTTGCAATATTTTGTTTCATTTTATATATTTATAGTATACCCTAATGACATATTTATTTATTTCTTACAAAGGATATAAGTAAAACATAGTCATAAAGTGGTTATGGTATTTATACAAAAGCTCAAAGATGTGTACTACTGAGCATGGTTGTACAAAAAAGTATATTTATTCTTGAGTTGTATATTTTTTGTTCTTTAGTACTCACCATGATCTTTCGAGCCGGCGGTAGGTGTTTATATAATGTTAATTGAAATAATTATACATCCTGCCACTAAACCTATTCTAAAAAGCATAACTTTAACTTAAATAATTAAAATCAATGATAAAAATAATTAAATACATACTTATTCAAATTAATACTTTTGAAGTGTTCAACTGGCGTAATGGTGCCAAATAATTAAAATCATAAAGTATATAATAAATATTCTTATCTACAGTTGTAATGGAAGAATAAATTTAATCTCTCATGGAGACTGAATATTATGGCTGTTTAAACTTTCTTCCATGACTTGCAAGAACATATGACTAAAACGTCAGTCCATAATTGTCATTGTCAGTTTGACAGTCCGTACGGTAGTTAAATTACAATAAAAATTAAGAAAAATATTTTGAGAAATTTGTTTTTAATTTATTATTGTGATATCCGACACACAGATAAACCAGTATATAAGAGGTCCGGCTGTGGCATACTGAATTCAGTATTCACTTCTTTCTTCATCGTGTTGTGTGCGACTAGGAAAGTAGCTAAAAATATTAATTGTTAAATAAATCAGAATGGTTCAAGCGTGGTACATGGATGAAGATACTACCAGTGACCAGCGGTTGGAGCACCACCGCAGCCCACCGGAGTACATATCTGTGGACCAATTGTACAAGACGACCGGTGTTGAGTACTTCAATGTAAGATTTTGCGCAGTTTTATTTCCTTATCAATTACTTTTGACCCTGTGTTATCATGTCCTCGTAAATTGAACTATGATTATCATTTCTAAAAAAATCTGCAAATGACGAAAAAAACTAATGATAAATGCCTAAAAAATCGGCCAGTGAACAAAAATGACGTAAATGTAACTGAAAATTGGAAAATAATAAAGAAAGTTACACTAATACCAAAACTAGTAAATACAATATATATGTATATATACTGTGATCTACAGAAAAACATGGTATAAACGTCTCTATATTTATAGCTCTAAAACTTGGACAATGTATTAAAAAAATTGTTTTGTTATAATACTTATACAAAATGTTCTAATTTATTCTTCAACGGTAGCAAAACATTAATGGCTGACCTGCAGTAGGACTATAATCGTCTATGATCATTAGACTGCATGCTTGTTTTCATAATAAAGGTAAAATAAAATTTTGACCGAAAAATATTTTAATGTTACTTTTTCTAATCAATTAATATGTTAAGCCTAATCAATTTCACAGTATTTCTTAACAATTAATTACGATAACAATACATCACTAATTTGTGTATCAGATCAATTAACTACTTTATATGGTAACTATATATTTATATAAATAGTCTTCAAAGTCATATTGCATCTTTTGAATTACAGGTAAAATATAGATAGGTTTTGTTGATGTAGGTGCGATATTAAAAAAGCGACTTGAATCCAAAGAAGATCTTTGTTAAGTTAGTAATGCTTGGCAATAGATACTAATCAAAACAACATCAAACAAAATTGTTTGGAAATAAAACAAAAATGACTATAGCCTATTTATTATTTATATATATATACACCATATATATATATATATACACTCTGCTTCACATTTTATAAATTTTTTATTTTTAAAGACATTTTGGCCAAAATTTGAGTGTAATTAATCAAAAATCCGAATTATTAAAATAAAGTATTTTATTTAAGGTAGATTTATTATTTTTGACAAACAATAATATAGTACCACTTTGCAAGGTATTTTGTAGAGATGGAGAAAAAATGGTAAAAAGGTTTATATAAAATTAGATTAGATTAGATTAGAAATTAGAAAAAATATTGAACTGCTATGTTAGAGCTCTAGCAGCAGTCAAAATTCGACCCTAAAATAGCTGAGCCTCGCATTTTGCCCTGTAATTAAAAGAATGTAACATGATATAAATATATCCAAAATTTCATACCATCAACAATATTAATGAACGATGCCCTCTTTAAATTACATGTCTCTACATAAACAACTTTCTATAATAAACATAATCTAAGTTAGTTCTTATGATAAAACCAATCTACCACTGAAGGTCCCACTAAAATGGGTTCAAACTTATTGAATATTAACACAAACACATAGACAGACGAAAATTTTAGTAATCGTATTTTTGTTATAAGTATTGTGTATACTTTCATATGCATCCAGTAGTAAGCTATTATTTTGTCATTACAAACAGACACTTCTATTTTATTTACTTGTATAAATTAGGTCCTATTATGGGGCATAGTTCCCTTCTTCATTATCAACCCATTACTGTCCCACTGCTGGGCACGGGTCTCCTCTCGGAGTAAGGGGGATTAAGCCATAGACCACCGCGTTGACCAAGTGCGAATTGGTAGACTTCACACGCTTTTTGATAACTTTTTCAAAGCACTCAAGTGTGTAGGTTTCCTCACGATGTTTTCCTTCACCGTTATAGCAAGTTTGTAATTTGTAATACGCACATAAATTCGAAAAATCAGAGGTGCGTGCCTGGGGTTTGAACCTCGGACCCCTCGACTGAGAGACCGTGATTCAACCACTAGGTTATCACTACTATATAGTTCTCTTGCAACTGGAGAAAACCTGAAACATTCTATATCAAAGTGAATATGGTAGGAAATATGAATTGAGGAAGTAAAAAGTATAAAATGGGCAAAACTAATATTTCTTAGCAGTAATTGTACTTACAAGAATAGTCATTGAAAACGTTCATATCTTTAGTGATTAATAAATTTACTTTTAGTGTTAATTTTTTAATGTTAATTATTTTATAGTAAAAAAAATACTAATTTAACAAACAATATTACAATAATGTTTTGTTCAAAAAATACTATTACCTAATCTATGCAAAATTGCACAATTATTTATAATTATACCATTATGTAATTAAAAGCAAACAAAAAGTAAAGTAATCACTTGAATAATAATTTAAAATAGAATAAACAACAGATAACTTAAAAAGTTATTATGTGCATACAAAAACTAGTAATTGATGTATAAAGAATGAACACAATTACTTTAATTATTTATGGTTAATGTCTCTATCCAAATATACATTATAATTTTTCATTAACTTTTTATAACAGTGTTAATAAAGAAATTCATAAAGAACTCTTACACAAACAACTATGCATTTATGTAGTACTATGTTGTATGTAGTACTGTGTTTCTGCTTTTGTAAAGCAACAGTAGATAGCTGCTTTACTCGAGGTTGACGGTAATTTGATTGTCAGCAGAAATAGTGTAAGAAGTATTACAGCTTTGTCTGCAACAAAATATTCTGCAATAGTTTATAGTTTATTCTACATGGGACAGTGAGAAATATCTTGCTAATACCGGGGTACATTATTTTTTATATGATGGAGTAGCAAACGAGCATGCAGTCCACCTGATGGTAAGTGGCAACTGCCGCCCATGGACA